>SNQJ01S0147386.1:2066-23822 GCA_010110895.2 Picea sitchensis
GACGACTATGTGTAAGACGGATTTTACAAACGAATGTCAAATCTAGCTTGGTGCATGATTTGAAAATTATAGGTTTTTTTAAAGCTCTTAATTGGTTCAGAGATTGGGAGAAAGACATGGCTTTGGGTTCGCTATTGGTGTCCGGGCTCGCTATTGGTGTCCGGGGTCCGAAACGTCGAAAATAAAAAAACCTATGCAATTAATCTGAAAGAACTCTCTGATCAAAACAATGGCTACAAAATCCTTAAAACAGAAATACTGACCCTATACAGATAGGATACAACTGATAAAATCTGACAATTTGAGTGGATGCATTTGCAGGTAATGAGAAGGAAATCGGATCTAACGTTTTTGAAAAGATGTAGGGACGCCGATGTTACGCCTATTTTTACCATAATTCAATAAGTTGGCTCCTTATAACAAACTTTTCAAGTATTTATACACCTGTTATATCCTTTTTCCTTCATTTCTCACCAACGTTTTCCTGATGATGGACCACACTAGTTTGGTCCGAAATGTTTAAAATCAAAAAACCTATGCGATTAATTTGGAGCATATTCAGCAGGTATTGGGCACCCTACAACAACACAATTTATATGCCAATTTGGAGAAGTGTTCCTTCAACATGAAGTGAATCCAATATTTGGGATACATTGTGGATGATCAGGGTGTACATGTGGATCCAGCCAAGATCCAAGTCATCGGTGATTGGCCAGCCCCGAAGACAATGCTTTAGCTCTGCACCTTCTTGGGCCTCGCCAACTTTTATCTACGATTTGTGTTGGGGTTCTCTCATATCACTTAGGCCCTAAGCCAACTGACCAAGGGTGGTGTGAAGGCCAAGTTTGTGTGGTCCATGCCCCAACATAAAGCATTCAAGGATTTGAAATTCCGCCTCTTCTCAACACCAATTCTCATTCTTCCAAACCTGCAACAACCATTTGAGATTGAGACAGATGCTTCAAATTATGTTATCGATGAATTCTTCACTCATCAAGGGTATCTGGTAGCCTATCACAATGAAAATCTATCTGATGTTGTTCAAATATACCCCACCTATGACAAAGAGTTGTACTCCATTGTGCAGTAATGTCGAGAGTGGAAGAATTACATTTTAGGGAAGGAAATGATCATCTGTCATTGTTTCATGGAAACTTGCATAGGATACCTAGCTAAAGAAAATAAAAACAAATCTTATCAAGAAAAGGACGAGAGATTAAATATGGAATAATGATAAAATATATTCACACTACCCCAATGAGATAATCAACATGAATAATGAATGAGTGATATACACTCATATAGGAAAGAACATTCTATAATTGAGAAAAGTGAACAAACAATGAGCTTTTCTTAGGAATGCATGCATAATAGTGATGGTCTAAAATAGAAATTCTAAAATAGAACTAGCTCTAGTAAACTACCATTGAACCAGTGAGTTGAAAACATAAATATTTCTAACATCATCCACACTAATCATAGGCCTCCACAATTCATGCAGACACAACAAAAGTTACAAAATGACCACCATCATAAGTGGTTGACGTACCTGTAGCAATTCCACTTGAATATCAAGTACAAGAAGGGTAGCACCAACCATGTCATTGCCTCAGTCATCCCCCAGTGGTAGCACTAACCATAGTTTTTAACTCTTGTGGACATGAGACATCTGGATTGGAACAATTATACAATAATGACTCTAACTTTTCCATTGCCTATCAGACATTGAGCGTAGGAAAAACAGTTCCCGACTTTCATCTCCAGGATGGATTGTTATGTCATCTAAGCCATCTCTTTGTTCCTTCAAGTGAGTGTTCCAGGTTGATATGGGAATTTCATTACATGATCCAGGTCGATATTGGTGGACACCCACCTCTTTCAACTAGCTCACATACATTTTTGACCTTGGCATTTTGTTTCTAGCTTTTCAGGTCCTAAATGTTCGGGGCCGTTTTGAGGCCCTAAACAAAGTTTTTTGGGATTTCCACAATCACACCATTGAAAAATTCAAAGTGTGATGAAAAATTTTGTATTTATCGGATAGACCTTTCCAACGAGCTATCGTGCACCTAAAATGGAGATCGTATGCAAAATGTATGACCCCGAGAAGTTGATTTACTAACTTACCCCATCAGGACCCACATGACTTTTGGCACTTCATCTCCTAGGGTTAGGTTTTTGGATATCTAGGGTTTTCTGATTACTTCTTGTTGCTAAAAAGGCCTAGAGGCCTCATTGTAATGTGCTCAGGCGAATGTGCATAGTTGCCACATCTCTTCTCAGAGATTAGCTACCACCATTCGAGCATGATTGTTTCATTATGCATTTTACAATTTCGGTAGATTTCTTTAATGAATATGATCCAGGTGGATATCGGTGGCCACCCACCTTTTCCAGCTGTCTCAAAATAACTTTCTGGAAAATTTGGTAATTTACTATTTTTAGCAGTTTTTCGAGTCCTAAACTTCCGGAGTCATTTTCAGGCCCTAAACGACGTTTTTTTGGGTATGAAATTTTCAAAAAAATTCATCATGAAATTTTTTTCATCGATTGTATTCCTCAAATAGATCTTTCCAATGGGCTATCGTGCACCTAAAACATATATCGTATGCAAAATTTACGACCCCGAGAAGTTGATGTACAGACTTACCCAAGCGGGGCCCACATGACGTTTGGTGCTTCATCTCCTAGGGTTAGGTTTTTGACACTCATGTTTATTGTAAAAAGTCCTTCAGAGCCTCATTGTGATTATCTTTTTGCGAATGAGCACAGCTGTCACATCTCTTCTCAGAGATAAGCTGCCATCATTCCAACAAGCTTGTTTTCGCTGCATTTTACAGTTTCAACTTATTTCCTTATTGAATAGAAAACCAGTTTTACTATATCTCTGTTATTCTGTGTTAAGCATCTATTAATAATCTGTAGTCATTTCTTCTTTCTCATAAAATCTGGATCAGTGATATCAGAGTGGTATGCTCCTTGTCGTCTTAATGCATGTCCCCAACGAGGTCAGAGGACAAATAATTGGGTCTCGAGCTTGTTTCTCTTGAGAACCAAAGCTCTCGCACGCCCAAGCGACCTCTCATGATAGGAGAAAAGAAAGATGAAGGGATAGGATATCCTTTCAAAATGTTTCTTGAGGAAGCCCTCATGCAAAAAAAGGAATGAGATGATGAATAGTTTCGTGCAAATCCTTCGGCGACTACCAACAAGCGATGCATCTTCTTCGAGCAGAGGTGTCACCCCCTTCAAGGTACAAATAAACTTTGATATTCTTGTATTTGAAGGTCGGATAGACGCAGATGGTGTATAAAAGAGGTTGAATCTACTAGAAGGGTATTTTTCTATCCATAACTTTTCGAATAAAGAAAAGATTACCTTTGCGCTCCTCAAAGTCATTCCCCATGTCAAAGATTAGTGGGAAACTTTCTGTGAGCAAAAGGAAACAGAGGAACCCTCATTATTTATAGTCACGACCACTTGGGAATCCTTCAAGGATTTTATTAAGGAACAATACTACCATGTTGGAAGGTATGATGACTTGTATACCAAATGGACCACACTGCGGCAAGAAAGAGACCAAGCAGTGCTAGAGTTCAAAAATATCTTCCATACCTTGCACAAAAAGCTGGGTATCAAAGATTCAGAGAAACATCTGGTGCTCAAGTATCGTGGTTCTCTTCATAGATACATCCAAACTGAAATGAAATTTATAGACATCTTTTCCTTGGGCACGACCTACCGATATGTTGTCAACATAGAGCATAAGCTCAAACAAAAGACATGGCAATTTGGGCCCAGGAACCCCTCACAACAAAATCCAAGAAAGGGCGGCCCCAACCCACATAGAAAAGGACAGAGAAAAGATGGACAGTATCAGAACAACCAGCCCAAGCTGCAATAAAATAAGGACACCATAAAAGCAAAGAAAGATACTGGGAAGTGGTGCGACTTCCATAAGAGCCCTTGGCATAACACTGTTGATTGTCACTCAAAACAGCTACTGGTGGCCGAAGTCAAAGTCTTTGAATCATATGTGGGTTCTAACTCTAAGTCAAAAATAGAAAGGGGTAGACTAATCATTAACGTGGAACCTAGTGTAATCGTTGCTACCACCAAGCTCCAACCTGATGAACTAGACAAGCCAGAAGAAGGAGAGTGCCTCTTCCATTCACAAACGTGGGTAAAAGGCACCCCATTGCACTTCATTGTTGATAGCGGTAGCCAGAAGAACCTCATATTAGCAGATTTTGTCAAGCGGTTGGCCCTGCCGACAATGCTGCACCCACAACCGTACACCACTGGATGGCTCCGCCAAGGAAGCAATCTCTGTGTCAACCAACAGTGTCGACTATCGTACGACATAAAGCCCTTCAAAGATGAGGTATTGTGTGATGTTTCTCCTCTTGAAGTTTCTGATGTTATTTTAGGAAAAATTATTTATGGAAACATCATGTTGTATATGATTCTAGGCCTCGTAGTGTTATTATTACTTTGAACAGGAAATTGTACAGGATACCCGAGGTAGTCCCACCTAGTGTATGCAGGAAAGTCATCTCTTAGACAGGGAAGTTTTTATTCTTCATGATTCTCTCTCAGAATGAGCGAAATATCACAGCCACATCCAGGGTCTCTGCAGCCGACCTCTCCACACAGCAGAAGCAAGTAGATAAGGTCATCGAAGAATACTCGGATATCTTCTCCTCACCTATCAGGGTACCTATGCATTGTCAGATCAAGCACCCCATCGATCTGACCCCCGACACATCATTTCCCAATGGGTGAGTCTATCGTCACTCTATGTTAGAGAATGAGGAGATAAAGCGATAGATCCAAGAACTACTCCATAAGGGGCACATCTGTCCCAACTCATCACCTTGTGGGAGCCCAATCGTGTTGGTACATAAGAAATATGGAAACTGGTGACTCTGCATTGATTACCAGGCTCTGAATAAAATCACAGTCAGAAACCAATACCTAATTACCTGAATAGATGACCTCCTTGATCAACTCATGGGGGAAAAATACTTCAGTAAGATTGATCTGAATTCTGGCTACCACCAGGTCCCAATAGAACAAACAAATGTATGTAAGACCGCCTTCAAGTCAAAGGAAAGACTTCTTGAATGGTTGTTCATGCCCTTTAGTTTGAAAAATGCTCCAACCACTTTCATGAGGATGATGGATGATATCCTATGACCATTCACCAATAATTTTGTAGTGGTGTATCTGGATGACATTCTCATTTACAACAAGTCTTGGGCAGAACACTTGCAACATATTCGGCAGGTTCTGCACACCCTGCGGTAGCACAAGATATATGCCAACTTGGAAAAATGATCCTTCAGCATGGACATAGTCCATTACCTAGGCTGCATCGTTGATTAGCATGGAGAATCATACCTGTGGATCCAACCAAGATCCAAGTCATTCGTGACTGTTTAGCCCCAACCACACTCACTGAGCTTCGGAGCTTCTTGGGCCTTTCCAATTTCTACCGCAGGTTCATGTTGGTATTCTCCCATATTGCATGGGTCCTCAACCAAATAACCAGGGGTGGTGGTAAGGAAACATTTGCATGGGGCCGGTCCCAACAACAAGCGTTCAATGATTTGAAGCATCCCTTGTGCTCAACCCCAGTACTTTCACTACTAGACCTACAGTAGCCCTTTGAGATCGAGACCGATTCTTCAAACTATGTTGTGGGCATCGTTCTCAGTCAATATGGCCACCCCGTGGCCTATCATAGTGAGACACTATCAGATGTTGTCCATAAGTACCCTACTTATGACAAAGAAATTTACTCCATTGTGCAAGCCTTCCTCCAGTGGAGAAATTACATTCTTGGGAAGGAGATAGTCATCCACACTGATCATAAGCCACTGCAGTTCATGCACACACAAGGAAAATTACAGAATGATCACCATCAAAAGTGGTCCACATAATTACAACAATTCCACCTCAACATCAAGTATAAGACATGAAGCACCAACCGCGTCACTGATTTCCTTAGTAGACCGCCAGTCGCGACACTCACCACGGTGTTATACTCTTGCAGCCATGAGACCTCTGGATGGCCCCAACTCTATGAGACAGACCTAGACTTCTCCACCACCTACCAAATGTTGGGTGCAAATGGAGTTGTCGATAATTTCCATCTTCAGGATGGGTTGTTGTGTCGTTTGGGCCATATCTGCGTTCCATCAAGCGAGCGAGCGAAGCTGATCTCGAAATCCCACTACATTCGGGTGGCAGGAAAATTTAGCATCGAAAATATAGTGGCGATGCTACAAAAACATTACTACTGGTTGAAACTTTGACAGGAGGTCAACAAGTATAGTAGCTCCTGCACTACCTGCACTATTACCAAACCGAACACTAAGAAATAGGGCTTCTACACCCCTCTTCCTACTCCTGACAGGTCATGGGAATCCATCTTAATGGACTACATGTCAAGCCTCCCATCCACAAAGCAGGGAAATGACTGTGTTTTTGTGGTTGTTGATCACTTTTTTAAGATGGTGATTCTGGTTTCCTGCAAGAAGAGCATCACAGCAGAAGCAACTGCCAAGCTCTTCTTTGAACGAGCCTGGGTACATTTTGGAATCCCACAAACCATTGTCTCATATTAGGACAATCGTTTTCTCAGCACATTCTGTTTGAGCCTTTGGTCACTGCTAGACACCAAGCTCATCAAATCCATGGCCTTCCACCCTGAAACAGACGGCCAAAACGAAGTCGTAAATCGAATGATCATGCATATCCTGTGCATGTATAATTCCAAGAACCCTCACACATGGGATGATAGTCTTCCCTATTTCCAACATAGATACAATCGAGCCTTTCATAGCTCAACTGGACACAACCCCTTTCAGGTGGGGTTGGGATTCCAACCATTGGGTCCCATAGATGTTGCACTTCCCCTTGCGGTCACCTCGACCGACTCATCTCCTACTCCAATTGAAACTGACAAATCCACCCGGTTCATTGATTGGATCCAACACATCCACCAAAATTTTCATGATATCCTATAGAAGTCCATTAACAAGTACAAGCAGTTCCATGATCAACATCGGGTGCCACATAAGTTTCAGGTGGGTGACAAAGTTTGGTTGCACTTGAAGAAAGAACACCTTAAAGGACCCCATTGGAAGATTCTCCCACTCTTTTATGGGCCATACACCATCACCAAGGCTACGGGTGATAATTATTTTGAGATCAACATTCCTCCTTTCCTTGGCCTACACCCAGTGTTCAGCGTGGACCTCCTTCGGCCTTTTTTCCCACCATTATTGGACACCTCAGATGTAACAGAATAGCTGACACCAACAGAGCTCAACCCAAACTGCATACAACAGGAATCCAGTGATCATATTGTGGAAACACATATCAAGGCACTCGACAGCAAAGGATCCAACTTTATTGAGTCGTCAAAGAAGAGCAACTCCTGCACAAAGGCAAGTGGCTTACCCGGGGCCAAATTCAGCAGAAATTTCCTCATCTGATGGGGGAACTCAATGAAATGGATACCATTGCTTCCTAAGGAAGGAGGATTGATCTAGGTGGATATCGGTGTCCACCCACCTTTTCCAACTGGCTCAAAACAAATTTCTGCCAATTTTGGTAATTTACTATTTTTAGCAGTTTTTCAGGTCCTGAACTTCCAGAGCCATTTTGAGGCCCTAAACGACATTTTTTTGGTTATGAAATTTTCGGATAATTTCATCATGAAATTTTCATCAAAAGTTGTATTCCTCGGATATATCTTTCCAAAAAGCTATCGTGCACCTAAAACGTAGATCGTATGAAAAAGTTACGACCCCGGGAAGTTGATGTACTAACTTACCCAAATGGGGCCCACATGACCTTTGGCGCTTCATCTCCTAGGGTTAGGTTTTTGGATGTCTAGGGTTCTTGACACTCCTGTTTATTGTAAAACAACCTTCAGAGCCTCATTGTAATCATCTTCTTATGAATGAGCACAACTGTCACATCTCTTCTCAGAGATAAGCCGCCACCATTCCAGCAAGCTTGTTTTCCACTGCATTTTATAGTTTCAACTTATTTCCTTGTTGAATAGAAAACCATTTTTACTGTATCTCTGTTATTCTGTGTTATTTCCATATCATAATAGAAGTTAAGTTTCATTCTATATTTGTTATTGTTCTCTTTATATCTATGTTAATGTTATATATCTATGTTTCATTTTGTTATGCTCATAAATCTGAATCATTACAGCTGGGCAGTGATACATTTTGGTGTACAAAAGACAGTGGAAGTACTACAAAAGCATTTTTATTGGACAAATCTTTGACAAGGTGTTCGCAAGTACATCAGATCCTGCACTTCATGCTCCATTTCCAAGCCCACCATCAGGAAACATGGGTTATACACCCCTCTTCCTACTTCGGATAGGCCTTGGGAGTCCATCTCCATGGACTACATGTTTGTTCTCCCTTCAACTAGGCATGGGAATGACTTTGTCTTCGTGATCGTCGATCATTTTTCTAAGATGGCAATTGTGACACCCTACAGGAAGAGAATCATAGTTGAGGCCACTGCCAAGCTCTTCGTCACACATGTTTGGGTTCATTTTGTGCTCCCACAAACTATTATCTTTGATCGAGACAGTAGGTTCCCGAGCACTTTTTGGTCCATCCTATGCTCAATGATGGACACCAAGCTGACCAAATCATCTTCCTTCCACCCACAGACTGATGGAAAAACAAAGGTAGTCAACAAGATGGTTTTTCATATCCTGAGCATGTATAATTCCAAACATACATGCACATGGGATGAAAGTATTCCTTATTTTAAAAATAGCTACAACAGAGCCCTCCACATCTCTATTGGACACAACCCTTTTTATGTGTGTTTGGGGTTCCAACCACTAGCTCTCATTGACGTAACCATTGTAGTCTCACAGGCATAGTCCTCCCATGCCCAGACCGAGGTTGATCAGGCAACCAAATTTGTTGAGCACATCTAACACATCCAACAACAAGTTCATGATATTGTATAGAAATCCAATGGAAAGTACAAGCAGTTCCATGATCAACATCAAGTACCACACAAATTTTAGGTGGGATATAAGGTCTAGTTTCATTTGCATAAAGAGCATCTCACAGGACCCCACCAGAAATTGTGCCCACTCTTATATGGGCCTTACACCATCACCAAGGTTGTGGATGAGAATGATTTTGAATTAAGTATTCCTCCTTTCCTTTGCTTGCACTCAATATTTAATGTGAAAATGCTTCAACCATATTTTCCACCTCTCCTAGAGACTTTGGATGCGGTTGATGGGCACAGACCCGCTTTGAGGGAAAAGCACGATGTGGGAGGCGGATATGCATGCAGAAGAAGAAACACGTGTAAGGTAGACACACATGAAGGAAAAGCAGTGTTAGGCTCCTAACCCGCACATAGGTAGAACAATATATTCGGATGTAATAAAGGTAAATATTAATGAGGCCTTGAAATAAAATAGAATAAGTCGAATGTAAGAAGACCTAATAGAAGCTTCTTCTTCTAGAAGGATCTTCCTCTAGATGATTCTTTTGATAGACATATTTAGTATAAATAGGAGTCGAGGGTATGAGAACTCTAGCTTGGATATTATTGTAATAGAGCTCTGCTTGATTGGAGGTTTCCCCCTCGAAGAGGCCCATGAACATTTCTTTCAGAATCAAAGTGTTATTTCTATTGTTATTCTTATATCATTTCAGTGCTATTGTGGTGATTGTTCTGGTTATATTGTTGTTATTCTGCCATTTCTAGCATTTTATTATTGTTCTGCATACTTTTTATATCTGGTATATTACAAGAAGCACGCGTAAAATAGATGCACATGCAGAAGAGGAAGGCATTTGAGGCACGCATGCAAGAAGACCTATCCAGGATAGGGTTAGGGTTTTGGTAAGAGAATGTAATGGATGGTAAGACAAATCTATGTATAAATAGTACCTAGGAGGTCTAGGTTGGGGTTGTGTTTTGGGGGTTGTTTTTTTGGTTGGTTGGTTGTTGTATTCAAGAGAGTTCTGAGGTTCAGAGTTGGATGTCATGTTGTTTTTCATTGTTATCATACTGTTACTCCGAGCTAGTTTTATAAGTTGTTGAGAAGAGGAGAGGGATGAAGGTAGATATTGAGGGTTAGATCACAAGATGAGGAGCCACGACAATAGAAGATCGACTGTCAAGAGTGTGGTAAAATGGAGAAAATCATCGAGCTTTGATTTTTGAATAGGTACATGAGGAAAAAACTATGCTAGAACAGTTGAGGATCAAGGTGGAACAACAAGAAAAGGAGAAACTGGCACCAGTAAGAGAAGGAGAACCTATCAAAGAGATAGTACAAATCATAGTGAAGGGAAGTGATAAATTTATCATAACACCAGATATGTTTTTCATCGATGAGGAAACAACGCAGAAGCCTCTAAAGGATATTGAAATGTTAGACTTGGCATTGCCCAAGATACCAACAATGACATTGTATAAGTTACAGGTTAGCGTTGTGTGGGAGATTCAGTCCAGAGTAAGGTCTGACATGATGAATCTACAAATAGTGCAGGAAGAAAATATGGTACTAAAGGAAGCCATTAGCCAGGAAGGGCAGAAGAAAAAGATAGTGCAGAAAAAAGTGGACCAGATGGAGACCTAGATAGACGCAGTTTTTCAAGCCATCTCAAATGACACAGTATTAGAGGAAGCATCTTCGGAGGAAAAGATAAAAAAGATAGCGTAGACTCTTCAACAATATAAAGAGAAGATCAAGGAACTGGAGGAGCCCGCAGTACTTATAAATCCCCTAGCAGTCTGAAAGAAAAGGGAGCAAGATGCGACAACATCTACAGAAAACATCGTGCAGAACATATATAGAGTGGCAGAACTGCTGGAGAAGAGTGACCAACGATGGACCTAGTTATTAGAATATGGGAACCTAAAAGAGCTGCAAGGAAAGGAATATAAATTGCATGCAGTAATGGTAGATGTCAAGCAGTGACAGAGGACAATGCCACTACCGGAGAAGATAAAGATGGTCGTAGAAATGAATAACCTTCAAGCAGAAGAAAAAGCAGTGCAGGCACAGAAGATCGCATGACAGGCTCAGTTGGATCCCCTATAGGAAAAGGAAGAACAATTGTTTGTGGAAATCGATGCAACAAAAGCATGCCTTGAATAGATAGGATTGGAGAGGGGAGAGATCTTATGACTGCCAGTCAATGTGTAGGTGGTTGAATCCATGTCAACAAAGAGAATCCAGGCTCAGGAGCAGTGCTAACGAATATTAACTATGTAATAAGCACCGACATAAGTAGTGGCAGACACAGGAGTTAGGAAATGACTCGGGACGAGTCACGATGTGAGTGTTGGGGGCCTGTTGGGCACAAGCCTTCTTTGAGGGAAAATCATGACATGGGAGGTGGATGCGCATGTAGAAGAAGCAGCAGGTGTAAGGTAGACGCGCATGCAGGAAAAGAAGCACGTGCAAAATAGATGTGTATGCAGAAGAGGAAGGCATGTGAGGCACACATGCGAGAAGACCTAGCCATGATAGGGTTAGGGCTTTGGTAAGAAAATGTAATGGCTGGTAAACTGAAAATATGTATAAGTAGGTACCTAGGAGGTCTAGGTTGGGGTTGTGATTTTGGTTCGTTGGTTGTTGTATTCAAGAGAGTTATGAGGTTCAGAGTTGGATGTCATGTTGTTTTTCAGTGTTATCATACTATTACTCCGAGCTAGTTTTGTAAGTTATTGAGCAGAGGAGAGGGATGAAGGTAGATCTTGAGGGTTATATCACAGGATGAGGAGCCTGGTGTGATCTATTCTACCTCATTGTAAGATCTAGACCTGTTTTGATGGAGAGTTGTAATGCACGCGACGTTGTAGTTTTGGACCAAAGATAATAAAAGAGCAGAATAGCCAAATCTTTGTGGATGTAGCCCTAGAGGGGTGAACCACAGTAGACCCTATCTTATGTAACTGAATGTTTGTATCTTCTTGGTGTTGATTATTAGATGTTAGATAAATGAATGAATTAATTAGATCTAATATTTTACATGCATGAGTAAGAATAACAAATTAATCGAGATAAGTTGCATGTTAGATTAAATAAATGAATACTACAAAGCTCAATCGAAGATCCCCACTCATTTCCCAGGCTGCAAGCACATGAGTGTTTCATCCACCCATAATAACTATCTCGGGTGAGACTACGTAGTGCATCCTATGCATTGTGTTTCCTTTTGGTTTACTAGGAGGGTTGATAGTTTTAGGGAGGTTTTTATTGAAACCAAAGGAGACTTCAACCTGGGTCAACCCAAGAAGGGTAGTAGGAGTAACCAATAAGCCAATAGCGGTCGAACAGTTGGACCCTATAGAACTTAATCCTTCCTATGTCAAACATGCAAAAATTGATCGTATGATGGACACCAAGACAAAGGAAACCCACCAACAGACTATCAAACTCCATTGGGTCATCAAAGCAGGGAAGTTTCTTCATCGGGGCAAGTGGCTCACTAGGCGTCATATTCAATAAAAAAATTTGCATCTGATGCAGGCACTTGACACAATGGATATCATTGCTTCCTAAGGGGTGAGGAATTATCCAAGTGGATATTGGTGGCCACCCACCTATTCCACTGGCTCAAAGACTAGTTTCCATTTTAACAATTTTTCTACAATTTTTCGGGTCCTAAATGTCTGGGGTTGTTTTGAGGCCCTAAACAACATTGTTTTGGGAACAACACTGTCACAATATAGGTTTTAGTCATAGTGTGATGAAATCATGTGTATTCATCGGATATTTCTTTCCAACGAGCTATCATGCACTTAAAACAAAGATCATATGAAAATGTTACGGCCCCGGGAAGTTGATGTACCAAGTTACCCCATTGGGGACCACATGACTTTTGGCACTTCATCTCCTAGGGTTAGGTTTTTTTATGTTTAGGGTTTTCTTATTTATAATTTATGTTAAAAATGTCTTTGGAGCCTCATTTTAATCAACTTCTTGCAAATGAGTGTAGTCGACACATCTCTTCTCAGAGATAAGCTACCATCATTCTATCTGGCTTGTGTGTTTTTTTCGTTTATAGTCTTTTGTATTTCAGACTGTCATTAATAGAATATGAGATTTATTGTATTATTGTGTTCCTTGCCATAGCTCTGTGTATTTCTCTGTTATATCTCTGTTATATTTTATCCTTCATATCGTTCCTAAAAAATAATCTGGATCACATGCATCTACAGACTGTCGGGCACTTAAGAATATTCACACCAACCAAACTCTATTTGCAGAGGTTGCTCAGACAGATTCCATTGACCATCCTAAGGTAGTCTCTCCCGAAAATCCTACCGAAGTGGACCCTTCTCTGATCATGATGACCACTAAAGAACTCGACATATCTAATATGCCCTTGTTTACACGTAATTGTCAGATCAAGCATGAGTTGGCTGCTCTCATCTTGGAAAATGGAAGCCAAAATAACCTCATAGCCCAGAACTTGGTCACACACCTAAACCTCCCCACCACTTTGCACCCAACCCCATACCAACACAGTTGGGTACAAAAGGAATGCCATCATCTCACTATCTCACAATGTTGTGTGGTTACCTTTGCGATTGGCCCTTTCCATGATATTGTAGTGTGTGATGTTTCTCCTCATGATCGTGTTGATTTGTTACCCATCATTCCCTACCAATAGGTCCAACATGATATCTATCATGATAAATATCATCAATATCACTTGCAAAATGAGGGGCACACCTATGTACTTACTTCTTCTTTTCCTAAATCCACCCAACCTATTACTGACCACACGACCATTAATCAAGTTAGTCTGAACCAATACATCTCTATGTGGTTAGTTCACCCCATTAACCCAGAAAACTAGAATAACCTTGTACCTCTTGCCATGGATCCCTCACACCAAGAATTTGCAGATGTATTTACACAACCCACGACACTTCCCCTGTCTCTCTCTATTGAGCTCACACTTGATTTAATTCATGGTGATTCTTTTCTCGACACCCTATCCTATCACATCACTCCCTAAGAGCTCGCTGAGATGAAACACCCAATTAGTCAACTTTTGAACTTAGGCCATTCCACCTTCATTGTCTCCACCTTCATTTGGGTAATTGCGTGATCATTTATGTTGATGATATCTTGGTCTTCAGTAATTCTTGGGTAGAACATCTTCAACACGTTCGCAACATCATCGAGCTATTGTGGACACATGCACTTCAACTAAATAAATCCTATGTGGGACACACATTAGTTCCGCGTTTGGGACTCATACTGGACATAGTAGGGGGTCAATCAGATCCATCTCGGATACATGTTTTGGCATAATATCCAGTGCACTCTAATTCCCATGACCTCAAGATTTTTTTACTAAAATTTGGCCACCACTTTGCTCAACTTTCTCTCGCATTATACTCTGCATAGGTTCTCCCTTTGTCGGATAGGAATCAACCCTTTGAGATTAAGAAGGATGCATTATTGTTCACAAGTGGGGCGGTACTTAAAAAAGGAGGTCATTCAATGGAATTCCATTCAGAGACCCATGCTCCTTCTGGCTCAACACATCACCAACAAGAACATCAATTAGCTCAACATGTTATCCATATGTTGACTCAACAATATACTTAGGAAGCAATTGCCTTACAAGTAGCCCAAGACTATGCAAAACAAAGGAATGATAAGAAGCGCAAACCATTTTTTTTTTAGTTAGGAGATCATGTACGGCTATTGCTAGACAAGTACCAATTCAAACGCCAACATCAATTGTAGTGCAATTTCCCTCATTTGATGGCGGAAACAGGGACACTTCCGAATCTAAACAGGAAGGAATTGGGAAACCAGGAAGTGTTCCCCACTTCCTTGGCCACTCACAATGAGGGGGCTCTCCTTAATTAGTATTGTATTTAGTGTTGCAGTTAGTTTCAGATATTTCTATTGTAGACAATAGTTTGTTTCATCACTTTCCACTGCAAGCATTTAGTGCACTTTTAGTAATTACAATTGTAAGCATCTAGTTAGTTGTTGCAAATTCTATTGTAATCAACTAATAAAAAGAAGAAAAAAGTCACCTTGCTTATAGAAAAAATTCATCTTTCACTAAAGAAAATGTGATGGTTATTTTATGTTCTAATTCTTCTCTATTTTCATGTATATTCTATAACTAATTTTTGTTCTTCATTGCTCATTTAGTTTTCTTTGTGTTTTTCAGATGTAAATTGCAGATCAACCTTCCATCTGAACATTCCATCCTATTAACCTTTCACTTAATTTTACTCATTTCTAAATTATAATATTTATTTTTTATTTTACTCTTTCATTTATGATATTTTTAATATTGAAAATTGAAAGTGAAAGATGTTGTTGATGTGACTATAGGAAAAATGCGTGTGGTAGCAATTTGCCATGGCCCTGATTTATGAAACCACATAAATTTGAAGCAGAAAGAAATAGTGTACAATTCCCTAGTGTCAATTCGTAGGTTTTTCCCTCATAAAGCTAGAAATTTCTTAACCACATCTGAAAGTTGCATATTACACTGTACATATGATGGAGAAATGTATGCACTATTCTGAGAGGATTTTATGCTGGTCCAGTTGTATTGCACAGAAGTAGGAGTTAATGGTTGTTTTCCGTTGTGAAAAGATTCCCAGTGTTGATCTGGGTTTGGACAGTGTTGACGGGCGAAACTGACCGTCCGTCAACTGGGAGAGTGGAACCGGTCTGGGGTTGTCTAAATAACCCAAGCCGTTTGGAATGAACCACCCTGACGAGTTTAACGGCTCTGTTGGATGCTCTAAGGTCTTCAATGAAAACCAAAGAGAGAATTGATCTGAGCTAAACAATCTAACTAAACTAATAAACAAATCAAACTATAACTAAGTACAAAAAACTAACTAAAATAAAGGAAACTAGAAACTAATAAAGCAAGGAAAGGAACTAATATACTAATCTAATTAAAACAAACTACTATATAAACTAAAACTAAATACAAATATTCTAACTATTATATATAAACTACTAATTAACTCTTGTAATAACTCAAATCAACTATCTAATTATCAGCTGCAAAATCGCTTATTCACAAATATACATTATAAACAACCTACAGATTTGATTAAAACCTGCAAAACTCAATTGATCACTGCCCTAAGACAACAAGGTATATTTTTTTATTTTTGTATTTTATGAAGAAGAAATAAACTACTGAAATTAAACAATCTAATATATTTTACTGAAATAAAACAATCTAATATAAATCTAATTACAATTATATCTAAATTAAACTATTCAATGAAAACAGTAAACACAAAACTAGTTGACCTAGAAACGCTCCAAGTCTGCCCTGTGTATGATAACTTCTTAAGCTGGTTGGAGGAAGAAATTCACACCATTTAGTCCTTAAGCTTCTCGAAAACGATCAGCTATGCTGCTCCTTGAAGTGTTTTTACAGGACAAACAAAACATAAAAGAATATCATAACAATCTTCTGATGATAAATCTCTACAATAAGGGAAACCTATTATGCAGAAAACTTATATAACAATTCAATCTATGAAGAAGACAAAGCTATCATTCACGAACTGAATTAACAATTGTTATGTCTTTTATCTATTTGGAAGCAACAAGGAATAGATAACAGTAATAAAATTATATCATTTGAATTTGATTTAGATAGAAAAAGTAATCATAAACCATAAACAAAATGATATACAAAACTTGAAACAAAATGTTGATATATTGAAAAGCAAAAGCTATGACAAAACATCAATTCTGCTCCAGTCTGTGTCAGAATTCTATATCCTTGTTCTCCCACAACTGAGGATTCCCATTATTACAAAAACCATAGGTTTATATAGGTTTCTCACAAGGTAAAACATCCTTGTGGATAATAGAAAATTGTTTTACACAATCAGGGAATAATCCCAGAATCAACTAAACTAAGCAAAATGAAATGTAAGTAGAATTTGTAAAACATCCTCTAACTGCTCAGCATATCTATTTCCAATCGAATTTGCCTACAATAGAACACAAATATCAAATTAGAAGGATATTTTATTAAGAAAACAATAAAAAATTGACTTCTTAGACTTAGCTACAGAATCATCTGATTCTGTAGCTAGTCCAAAATAGAAAACAGGATCAGATCTAAATCAAATAAAATCAAATCCAATTTAATTTAATTTTCCTCATCAAAACGAATTACTAATAGTTCAAGCAAATTCCTTATTCAAATTAAAAAAGAATACAATCGGGACAGGGCAAGAACGCTCTGTTTTTAGCCCTCATAAAATCGGGGCAATTAATAATCATATTGTTTCATATCCAAATGCAATTACAAGCCAATCGTATGATGTAATCCAAGATAGATATGATCATAATCGATCCTTATCATAATTGATTGGTTACAGCTGTGTAAAAATCATATCGTTTCATTCAATTGTTAAAATGAACAGGCTGTAGCAGTTACAATCAAAACAAAACATATCCATTAAAATTCGTTGTAGAAATGCAGTTGTTGAGTATCGCATGATGAACAGACATGAAAAAAACAATGATCATAACCATCGTTAACTCATTATAGTCATAGCAATAAATCAATATCGTTCAAATAAACGCAAAGATAGGTAAATCGTTTTAGAATGGAATCAGACTGAGTGAGTAACAATCAAATGCATTTCATTATTGATCACCACACAGTCAACCGACAGGGTCTTGACAGAGTCAACAGAATCCATAACATAAATCGGGAAAATCACCGAAATGAATATGGCTGAGTTTAATCATAGGCATAAATCATAAGACTGGATACGATCAATTTCATACCCCAAATCGAAATCAAACGATATGTTTGTTACAATCGAATACAGTTCAAATCGTAACAGCCACTATTCAAATCTATTCGTAATTTGATTATGTAACAAAATGATATACGAATTAACCCGAACATAGAATATACAGTCACAACAACTAACCAATTTGCCCATCATATCGTACAGGATATAACCAAATCGAACAGGGATATTGACTGTGTTCCAAAAATAGAAATGATATCCACAATCCTTAATAGAAGAGTATTCAAATCAAATCATGATCAATCAAATTAAATCTAATCAAAGCCAATCCAAAAATTAATAATCAAAACTTATATACAACAAATGTGTGACAGAGCAGGTTAACAATGTACACAGAATTTATGATCATGCCATATAAATGAGTGAAAGTTATACCAGTGCGGTTGCTGAGGCTATGTCAATTTCAAATTGACAATTGTTGTAGCCGACTCGACATTCTTGAACAGGATTGAACCAGTAGTTCGTTTCTTTTTGTCAGAGGGTTCCACCTTCGCGTTACGACGAGTGAACTTTGCCACTTGGTTTTCCAAATCATGGATTCTGGATTGGAACATCGACACATCCAAGTAGTACCTCTCCAACCATAACCCACACTGATTGCAAGGTGGAACAGCAGGTTGAACAGACGGGGGCTTCGATGATTCACCGAGGGTTCCTTGAGGTGGTTTAATACCAAGAAAATTAGGATCATCCCACAGACAGGGTGGCAAATTCTTGACAAAGTCGTGAGGAGGTTTGTCACACAAGCCTTCTGAGTAAGGATACTCGTCGGCGAGAAAACGCTCAATCTCTGAATCAGTGTCTTCGCTGACCACGATAGGCTCAGAGTTGGAAGGGGTTTTAGGTTTATTTCTCGCCATGCGAGAGATTAACCTAGCATTTTTATTTCCTTTAGAATTAGCACCGGTTTTAGCTTTAGGCTTTTTGGTTGCGGGCTTATCAATTTCAACCTGTTTAGTCACAGCCACAGGTAAATTTGTAGGTGGGTCGAGTAGAGGTTTGGGTAGCAAAAACACTGTAGGGTACAAGGGTAGGATTTTTTCCGGTCACCATAGGCTTATCAACCTGTGGTGGGTTGGATTCTTCAAAGCCATTACGACTGAGAAAATCACCCCAACTGTCACGACGTAACCCCAACTCGTAAACGATAATCATTTTAATTAACCCCAAATGGAAGAGACTGGTATCGGCCTGGCTACGTTTGTATCTCTTTGCCATTTTAAACAGACTTCTATGAAGGTAGTGAGGTATACTAAGTTCGAAACCCATAAAAACCATCAATAGATGAAGGTGAAACAAGAAAACGAACCCGTACCTACCTTCACAAGTGATGAATTGTTTGATTATCATTAGCAGGTCGTGCCAGCGCTGTTTTAACATTTTTGCAGGCCATCCTTTGTCGCAGGGTTTCACCATTCAAGATTGGAATAGCAATGTCCACGGGACATCTTCCAACTTACAGTTTTTAGACCACCTCTGTCCTGTAGCAAGCAGACTAGTTTCCAAGCTAAGAAAATGCTCACTAATCTCCAGTTGCACATCCCCGATTTTGGCTCGGCAGCCATCGAATGACAAAGCAAATTGCCGAGCCACGATAAGGTTATAACCATCAAATTTTCTTATGAACGGGAGCCACCCGAATTCTTCCAGGTCGCTAAAAGCGCCATCAAACATAAGCAGTGCTTGGCAACTGTTAGGCTCTGCCCTTACGACAGGAGCCATGGCTTCTATGCATGGTAGGGTTTGAACCGAACAAAACAATGCACAGGGTCGAAAAACGATGGGGCTCAACAGCTTCAGTGCTCAAAGAGGCAAGGATTAATTGCAAGTGTGCGAAGGTGGTGGGATTATCACCGCCATGCAGAGTATTAATAACTGAGTACAGTGTTACTCCATCCATAATCATAACGTTTAATCCATATGTATCGGCCAACCAAATAGGTGTACAACCATATCAACGTGCCATCCAACAAATGTAGAATCAACACCATATGTTATAATCATGCGCCAAGTGTATAGTTCAATCCAACGTTAACCAACGATCCATCGTATCAATCATATTAACAAACACTTAGACCAATGTTAATCCAATCGTGTATAGTTTGAAACTATGATTGTTCATTTTAAAATCGAACTCACATAACAACGCACCAAGCAACGATTCAAACTATAAAATCGAAATCCAAAAGATTAATCAATGTGCCTTTGTAAAACTCAAACCATTTCCATTTCCTATCAAATCAAACTTATAATATTGCCAATGCATTTGTTGCATATTCAAATGTTTATATTTCAAAGTTTTTAGAACATTGCAACAAAAGACCTCATATAATCAATAAGTCAAGAGCTCATAGCAATAAGGATCAAAACATATAAGACCAAAATCAATTATGACCATATGTAACTAGTAAATCTTCATGCTCAATGGCTTAGTAATCAAACAAATCCAAATGCGCAATCAAGGTAAGAGTAGGCCAGAGGACATAAGTTTGAAAGAATCTTTTGCAGTCATGTGATAAACCAATGGTCAAGCGTCTTTCAGAAAAATCAATAAAAGACGACGACAGTCCAAACAACGAAAGAGGTGTTTTCACACTTTCAGTTGTGAAAACTGAATCGAAACCAAATTGCAATTGTCGCACAAATGAAACAAATGTCTAGTTGCACAATGCGACGATGATTTGTCGTTTATAAGACAAGAGGTGTAGGCAGCTTTTTTAAGAGCAATTAAAAAAATGAATTGGCTGCCAACAAACAGGCACTCCACAATCCTGTGATTATCCCAAGCTCAGCAACAACATCCTTCATGTTCGGTCTATCATTTCTCTCTGACGCCAGACATCTAAAGGCCAATTTTGCAACTGTAGTTACCATCACCTTCACCTCATGATTCACTTCAATATCTAGTTGTGGATCCACTATTTGATGCAGAGACCCTTCTTGAATCTTCTTTATCGCCAAGTTAGCAAGGTTGATTTCCCTTCTGTTCTGATTTATGTCCATCGTTATTTTGGCAGAGATGATCTCCACCAAAACAACCCCAAATTTGTACACATCTGATTTCTCAGTCAACTGATAGCACTGATAGTACTCTGGGTCAACATACCCTGGCGTGCCTTGTGGGGTAGTAGTGACATGTGAGTCATCTACAGGCAAAAGTCTGCAAAGCCCAAAATCTGCAACCTTGACATTGAAATTCTCGTCCAAGAGAATATTAGAGGATTTCATATCTCTTTGGAATATAGGCAGATGAACGCTGTGAAGGAAATCCAAGGCCTGGGTAGTTTGAATAGCAATGTTAAAGAGATTATTCCATCGTAATCCCTCTGGGAATTTGTGATTGCCATGAAGATGATCAGCTAATGTTCCATTTGGAACAAATTCATATATTAGAAGCAGCTATGGACTACTAACACTTGTTCTTTCCCTTGCTACCTCACATAAATGGGAGGTCCATCAGATGGATGTTAAATCCTCCTTCTTGCATGAGTATTTGCAAGAATAAATCTACATGGAACAACCCCTTGGCTATGTCCAGAATGAATCTAGCCTTATTTTCCACCTTAAGAAATATCTTTATGGTCTTAAGCAAGCTCGTCGAGCTTGGTATGCCAAAATGGACAGCTTTCTTATTGACATCATATTTTCTAGATGCCATTTTGATCCTAATGTCTATACCAAGAAAGTAGGAATCCATTTCATAATCCTTTCTCTTTAGGTCGATAACCTAATTCTTACTGGTAGTGACTCAAAACTTTTAAACCATGTGAAAACCAACCTTAAGAAGAAATTTGAAATGACTTACTTAGGATTTTTGCACTATTTCCTTGGCCTCCAAGTTTTGCAAACCAATGAAGGAATTTTTCTTTCCCAGTC
>SNQJ01S0147388.1:0-23759 GCA_010110895.2 Picea sitchensis
CAGAGACTGACAAAAAAGGAGAAAAATGAAAATAGAGCAAATGGCCACAGAAAAACTCAAAAAACCATAAAGACAAAGGGACAGGTCCCCAGTGGAGTCGCCAATTTTGTTTCAGGATTAATCCGTAAGTGCGGACACAAACCGATCTCCCTAGATCCACCTGGATCTAGAACAAAACAGGACATAATGATACTCTTTCCCTAGATTTAGCCTATTGAATGGACTAAGAGACAAGGGTCATATACATACCTTGTGAACGCTTCCTTGGGTCTCTGTTGTTCCAAGCTTCGCTTCAATGCTCTTGTGTCATTCAGATCACAACAGTACAAACCAATCGAAGTGAAAGCAAATCAATATATTCAATAGCTAATCTATACATATGATCAATAGCTAATCTATACATATGATCTATACATATCATCAAAAAATGACCCTCCATGTTCTTTAAAGATATATCATGGACCAATTGGGTGTTAAACCATGGATACATATAGCCATTAATATTGAGGAGAATATGAACCATCTGATCACTTTATGTCTTGAACATATTGTGACGATCAAATTACATAACTACAAATGCATACTAATACATACTAAGGAAACACACTTTACCTAAAAACACATTACACCAAGCCAATCATAACTAAATCCTAAGTGTCTAAACATCCTAACACATGGCCTTGAAATTGAGCCTCCATCATGCTTGTAACACAAGTGAAGGTATGCAAGCACTTTCTAGGTAAGATAGATTCACTAGGGTTGATTGAATCCACATGGATATATCAAAGCTAGATAATATCATGCTCAAGACACCTTGTAGTTAGTTCACTAAAATTGTACCCTGTGTGGCACCCCAAGAGTCAAGAAACTAGGGCTTCCTACTAAAAAAGGTGTGACTGAGGAGGGCAAAGTTACCGAGCCCTTATTAGTTACTAGATATTGGATCTCAAGAAATTTAGAAGGGCCTAGTAATATCTCATCATTGGGTTAAGCATGAAGGTCTATACTCAATATTTATTGAATTAGATGACGAGATATGGAGGATAAATCCATAGTTGAATAGTTTTCACCTATGATTTTACATCATAAGGGAATTTCCCCTAAACCACTCATTGAAATAGGGCTTCTTTACTTCACTAGAAAACAATTTATTTTGAATTTGACAAATTTGGAGTGTCTTCCTCACCACTCCCAGTCTAAAGTCCTAATTCCTAGAGTATAGATTGGTTTCTATAAATACAATAAGTCTGTTATTTTTATTACTTATGTTCATTTTTAGGTTTGCTTCGTACTCATTAGAGCACTAAATAAATTTCAAGTGTTGTTTTAAATAATTTGTAAAATAAATGAACAAATTACTTTGTAAATAAGCACGAAAAAAAGTTGTGATCCTACTTGAAAATATTCTCTTACAATATAATAATAAGAAGACAATATTCTTATGATTTTAAAATGATTTTAGATCTTTATTTATCACTTTCTATAAATCAAACTCAATGAACCAATACACAAATTTAAATAAATACTAATTATGCAATTCTTTTATGCTCACTGCAAATTTTTGTAGAGGTCATTCACACCAAATCTCGTGTAAACAAAAATTCTTTCAACTTTCAAAGAGATGAGAATTAGATATAGAATCTTTAGCGACAGAAATCCAATTTAAAACCAATAATCATACATATATATATCCAATAACACAATTCAATTTAATTTTCTAAATTTCCCTTAAACAACATAACATTTTTTGTTTTGGTATATTTTTCAAAAATTAAAGTAAAAATACATCCACACCTCTCAATATGTGGAGAAAAAACAGAAAAAACCTAAAATTACCAAGGGAATAACTTCAATAAGACACATTGGACCCCTATAAGGCTGATCATGAGAAATTGAGAAGCATAAACAACTTGGTTGTGGGTTTTCTTCACTAAGGTGCAATTGTCAAGCCAAAAGGTGCATCCAATATCCAAAATATTAAGAAAATTGGCGAGGACCCTCATTAAGATTAGATGATCCAAATTTACAAATAAGCTAACAAATTAATTAAATCTAGAAACTAAATAAAACTAGGAAAATCAATCATAAATTAAATGAATTCCTTAGAATTCTTCCTAATAGAGCCACCATTCTTGTTATAGAAATAATTACACAATCAATCATCAATTAATTCCTCTATAGTGGATTGGTAAAACTTAGGACATATATAAGATACAAGCTATTACTATGCCTTTTAATCACATTTATATTAATCAAACAAGTAAGAAAGATAAAAAAGAAGGAGAATAACCTCATGCAACACTTAGATGCTCTACCTTTAGATGACCAAGTTAGTGAAAATGAGGAGGAATCATCATATGTTATAACTCAACTCAATTCTCATCCACACATGCAAACAAAGGAATACCTTAATCACCACACATTACTATATATATACTTCTTCAAATTGAAACTTAACTAACGACATATATGAACTAAAACTATATATAAACTAATTAATTGACTTTAAATTCAAATCAAACGATAAACTAATAATAAATTATTAAAACATCTTCACATAGCACATCAAACACATCCATTTTTTAGTGGGGGCATGGGTGGAAAAGAATAAATATTCATATATTAATTAAGAAAAATAATTACACATATGATACATTATAATGTAGTGGATGACCTCCTTGCCACCACCCTTCTCATATTCCTTCTCACTTATTTCCAATTCACCACCACCCTTTCAATGTAGCAACTTTTCATAGACAAGAATGAGTAAAGAGGTTATTGAATTCATAACCCCAACTCAAAAAAAATGTAATTTTGGAAACATAGATATGAGGAAGGCTAATGGCCTTTTTCAGCCCCCTTTACCTCCTATATATGGGATGAAGGTGGTTTCAAAGATGAATAACTTCTTGGCCAGGATTAAACTTGAGACATGCAAGTCGCACCAACAAATTCAGCCTACTTATATCCTAATAATTTCATATTTTTATATACTTTTTATTAATTTTAGAGAAGATCACAGGTTTTAAAATATTATGTCTGACTAGCCTCTTGGTCATAGGTTTTGTAAACGAAACCCATGACTGAGCACTCAAATAGGTTTTTTTTTAAAGAGAAAAATAACATTCGCATTGAATTATTATGACTTAAGTGTCTCTTTATGAATATGCGAAGATGATGTGGAGGTGGATAAATAGATGTAACTAGATGATCACCTAACTTGATGTACAAGGTGACTAAATTAGCTTGATAATGAGCCTTATGTTACTCCATCTAAATGATGTTAGATACATAAGTCTTCATTCAATCATATATTTCCCATACGACATATCACGTTGACCTATATGATTTCACTTGCCTTAATTTATAAAAGTGGTGCAAGTATCTCACACTACAACTAAATGACATGTAATGACATGTACTCCAATATAATCATTTTCCCTTTTCCCAACAAGGGCCATGATCCACTAACTCAATCCAAGTTTCTATGTATTAACATGAAACTTCTCCAAGAAAAGTTATTTCATCTCATTCCTCCACCATTCCTCCTTGGCAAACTCAAGTTTTAATTGGTGGAATTTGCATTTCTTCCTCCCCTAAAGCTTGGGAAATGTGTCAACTAATTCTATCAATACTTTTCCTTATTCCATTAGTTGTATGAAAATAACTACTCGATCCTTAAATATTGGGCCCTCTTTAGCATACTTTAACTATAACGAGTGCTTGGCTACCAATATTACCTCTCCTCCTTCTCCTTTTATTTGATCACATAGTGACCCTATTCCTTGGAGCTCCCCCACTTTTGAACTTTTTCCACCACACAAAAATATTTTTGTCCCTCCTATTCTCACTGTTTCTATCATGGATGATTATTCCCATCTCTCTTTTTTTCTCTCCTTCACATTCCTTCTACTTCCCTCCTCAATTCATGACTTCCTCCAAACTTTCTCTTCGAGTTAGGTAAAGTTGTCCTCCCACTTTATTTATTTTTTTAGGATGGAACTTCTTCCCTCCTCCTTCTCAAGGAAGATACAACTTTCCATTGGCTCTTTCTTTGTTAGTTCATCCTCCCCCATTCCTTCCATATACCCTGGATTTCTCAGGGAAGTATCTCCTCTCCCATCTCCTCTCTCATTTCCTCTTTCCCTTATCCCTTGAATGCTCAAAGAAAGTCACACATATTTTCCTAACATTTCCTTCGCATCCGTAGATGGTTCATGTTTACATTATCTTTAGGTGGTCTCCATATTATGATATGGTTCATCAATTTTAATGCCTTGTTCCATAATGAGACCTTTGTGGGGCCAATTTGGGCCTTATGATGTGGGTGTTAGGTATTTTCTACTTTGAGATATTAATGATGCTCTCTTTCCTTATTTGCTTCACCTTCCTTCTCTCTCCTTCCACCTTTGACCTCCTCTCTTTTTTTCATCTCAAAGGTGATTGGATCCATATAGATTATTATCTTGGGCAGGGATCGACAAACATGAATCTTTCCTAGATTCGACTAACCACCACACCCATTTATTCTTATCTCTTCTATAGGATATTGGTCTTGCTCGCCACATCTTTTAGACTATAGTGATGGGATCACTTACTCAACCATCTCTTCAACATCTCTTTCCTCTCACCTCCTATATTTTCCAGTTCTATCCTAGCATCATTACCTATCTTCATCCTACCGGGATCTTGTCATTGATTACCTTCTTTAAGCAAGAAACATGGAAGACTAGATGTACACGTGAAGATGGAGGCAACTCCAATTCACAAGCCATACTTCCAATCCTTTGCAACACCTTATAGGGACCATAATATTTGGGTGCTAATTTATTGTCCTTCTTTATCTGCTTGAGGGACATATGTATATATGGTTGTATCCTAAAAAATATCCAATCCCCCACTTAAAATTCCCTTTCACTACGATGCTAATCTACTTGTTGTTTTATCCTATTTTGTTCCATAACCAAGTTGTCCTTCAATAGTTTGGGAACCTATTGTTGGTGCCCTATGTGGTCCTTCATTATTTGAACCTTTGTAGTCCCTTTCAAGGGTGATGTGATGGATGGAGGACGATATCCATAAAGTGGCATAAATGGGAAAATTTTTGATGTAGTATGGAAGGATGTGTTGTACCAACATTATGATAAGGGAAATCGCTTGACCCATTGTGTCTGTTTATCATAAGCAAAGAAACAAAGATATGTTTCTAGAAATTTATTCACAATCTCAATTTTCCCGTCGGATTGAGGATGATAAGATGAGCTGTGAGCCAATTGAGTACCCAAAAAGAAAATAATTTATTCCAAAATTTTCCAATGAAAATTGGATCTTTGTCACTTACAATAATCTTGGGGACTTCATGTAGCTTTTGAACTATTTCCATGGATTTTGTGGCTACTGTACTTGTTTTAAAAGGATGCGAAAGAGATAAAAAATGGGTATACTTTATCAGTCTATCCACTACTACCATGATGGTAGACTTTCCTTCAGATTTGGGTAAACCTATAATAAAATCCATTGAAACTTCTTCCCAACGTTGACTTGGTATAGATAATGGTTGTAGGAGACCTGACATCTTTATTTTCTCTCCCTTATTTTTTTGGTAGACCACACATTTAGACAAAAAATTTTGAACATAATTTTTAAGACCTTCCCAAAAAAATCCTTTTTGATCTTGTGGTAAGTTTTCAAGAAAGCTAAATATCCTCCTATAGGAGATGTGTGCAATTACAGAAGGACCTTCTTCTTGATTTGGGAATTATTTTATAATATAGGTTGATCCAGGTGGATATCGGTGGCCACCCACCTATTCCACTGGGTCAAAGAACAATTTCTATTTTGGTAGTTTTTTTTTTATAGTTTTTTGGGTCCCAAACTTCTAGGGCTGTTTTGAGTCCCTAAATGAATTTTTTTGGGCTTGGAAACACCTAGCATGTGGTTGAAAGAATATCCTAGGCCTAACAAAATATGTACTCCTTGGATATACCTTTCCAATGGTGTATCAAGTGCCCCAAACAAATATCACATGCAAAAGTTATTCCCTTGGGAAATTGACGTATCAATTACCCCCATCGAGGCCCACAAAACTTTTGGCGTTTCATCTCCCGTGGTTAGGGTTTTGGATGTTTAGAGTTTTCTCATTTATGTTTTATGTTAAAAATGTATTTGAAGCCTCATTGTACTCATCTTCTTGTGAATGAGCATAGATGTCACACCTTTTCTTAGAGATAAGTTGCCACCATTCAATCAATTTTGTTTCAGTCTGTATTTTTACTGTTTCAACAATTTCTCTTTATTAATAGAAGTCAAGTTTTATTGTATCTTTGTGTATTTATTTTCCATACATCTGTATTTCATTTCATTCCATTTGTAAATCCAGATCAATGGTATCAATGCGGTTTTTTCTTTATTTGTTTCTCGATGCATGTCCCCAACAAGGTTAGGGTACAAGGAGTTGGGACTCGAAGTATTTGATCCTTTGGAAGACCGTCCTCACTGATCACGATGGTCTCCCATGGCGGAAGAAAAGAGAGATGATGGAGTACGAGATCATTTTAAAATGTTGCTCAAGGAATCCCTAATGTGAAAAATGAATGATATGATGGATAAATTTGCACAAATCCTTCGACGACTACCAATAGGCGACACATCTTCATCAAGCGGCCACTTGGAAGGTGTCACCCCTTCAAGGTACAAGTCAATTTTTATATCCCCTTATTTGGAGGCCAGATAGATGTAGATGGTGTTGATAAATGGTTGAATATGATAAAAGAGTATTTTTCGGTCTATAATTTTTCTAATAGAGAAAATATTTCCTTTGTGCTCCTTAAGGCTATCCCCCATGTCAATGATTGGTGGGAGACTTACTATGAGCAAAAGGACATTGAGAAATATGCAAAATTTTCGGTCGCATCCACTTGGGATTCTTTCAAGGATGCTATTAATGAACAATACTTACCCTGTTGGAAGCTACAATGACCAGTATATGAAATGGACCACACTGCGACAGAAAAGGGAATATACAATACTAGAGTTCATGAATATCTTCCATACCTTGCACACCAAGCTGGGTATCAAAGACTCCGAATGACATCTGGTGCTCAAGTATCNAAGCTACAATGACCAGTATATGAAATGGACCACACTGCGACAGAAAAGGGAATATACAATACTAGAGTTCATGAATATCTTCCATACCTTGCACACCAAGCTGGGTATCAAAGACTCCGAATGACATCTGGTGCTCAAGTATCACAGTTTTCTACATAGATACATACAAACAAAAATGGAATTTTTGGACATCTCATGATTGGGCGCCACTTATTGATATGCTGTCAAAATTGAGTAGAAATTTAAATAGAAGAAATGGGAGTTTGGATATACAAATTCCTTACAACAAAAGCAGGGAAACGGAAACCCCAACCCACAAAATAAAGGATAGAGAAAGGATGGACCCCCTCGAGACAACCAGTCCAAGTCGCAAAAAAAGAAGAGTAATGAGAAGATGAAGAAAGACACTAGGAAGTGGTGTGAATTCCATAAAATCTCCTGGCATAACAATGATGAATGCCGCTCAAAGCAGTGGTTGGTGGTTGAGATGAAATCCTCAGAGTTAGAGGTTGGTTCCGAATTTGAATCAAATCCAGACAAAGGGAAGCAGATCATTGATATAGAACATAGTTCCACTGTCACTACCACCAAGGTCCAACACAGTGAACTAGAAGAACCAGAGGAAGGTGAACATAATTTTCACTCGCATATGTGGGTGAAGGGTGCTCCGCTACATTTCATTGTCAATAACGGAAGTCAAAAGAGCTTGATCTTAAGAGAGGTTGTCAAGCATTTAAACATGTTGACAACACCACACCTGCATCCCTACACCATCGGGTGGCTTCGCCAAGGAAGAGATCTCTGCGTCAACCAACAATGTCATTTTACCTAGGACATCAAGCCCTTCAAGGATGAGGTATTGTGTGATATTCCCCCCCTT
Organism: Picea sitchensis; assembly: GCA_010110895.2. NCBI lineage: Eukaryota > Viridiplantae > Streptophyta > Pinopsida > Pinales > Pinaceae > Picea > Picea sitchensis. Next base: position 7,991 of record SNQJ01S0147388.1, read on the forward strand.
GAAGCTTGTGATATTTTTTTAGGCCAACCATACTTGTGGAAACAAAATGTTGTATATGAGTCTATCCTCACAGTGTTATTATTACTTTGGGTAGACAATTGTACATGATATCAAAGGTAGCTCTGCCTACCTCCATTTATTTGATCTCTGCTAAGCAATGCAGGAAGGTCATTTCCCAGAATGAGAAATTTATCTTCTTCATGATTCACTCTCAAAGTGAACAAAAGGTCGTAGCCAAATCAATGGCCTCTCCATGCAGCAGAAGTGGGTGGACAAGATCATGGACGAATACAAAGACATATTCTCCTCACCCACCGGGGCACCACTGCACTATCAGGTCAATCATTCAATCGATATAACCACCAGTGCACCTCTACCCAATGGTCCAGTCTATCACCACTCTTTGATGGAAAATAAGGAAATCAAGTGACAGATCCAAGAGCCGCTTCAAAAGGGGCACATGTGACCCAACTCCTCACCTTGCGGGAGCCCAATTGTACTCATACAGAAGAAATATGGGACTTGGTGACTCTATATTGATTACAGGGCCCTAAAAAAAATTACAGTCAGGAACCGATACCCAATTCCCCGAATTTGTGACCTTCTTGACTAGCTCAAGGGAGCCAAGTTTTTGAGTAAGATTGACCCGAAGTCTGGCTACCACCAAATCCCAATAGAAGAGAATGATGTATGGAAGACTACTTTCAAGTCCAAAGAAGGTATTTTCGAATGGCTAGTCATGCCCTTTGGTTTGAAAAATGATCCAATAACTTTCATGAGATTGATGGATGATATATTGCTGCCTTTCATCGATTATTTTGTGGTGGTATATATGGATGATATCCTCATCTTCAACAAGAATTGGGCATAACACTTGCAACATATTCAACAAGTCCTTTACACTTTGTGACAACACAAGCTATATGCTAACTTGGAAAAATGATCCTTCGGCATGAACATGGTCTAATACCTAGGCTACATTATTGATGAGCATGGTTTGCATGTGGATCCAACCAAGATCCAAGTCATTCGTGACTGACCAACCCCTACCATACTAACCGAGCTTCAAAGTTTCTTAGGACTTTCCAACTTCTATCGGAGGTTCGTGTTGGTATTCTCCCATATTGCATGGGCCCTCATCCAAGTGACCAAGGGTGGTGGCAAGGAAAAGTTCACGTGGGGGAAGTCACAACAAAAAGCATTCAATGATATGAAAAATCACTTGTGTTGAGCTCTAATAATCTGCTTACCTGATCTGCAACAACCTTTTCATATTGAGACCGATGCCTTACACTATTCCATGGGCAGAGTTCTCACTTAGCACAGTCATCCAGTGGCATATCATAGTGAGACACTATCAGATGTTGTCCGTAAGTACCCCACATATGAAAAATAAATGTATTCCATTGTGCAAGTCTGCTGATAATGAAAGCACTACATTCTCGGGAAGGAGACAATCATCCATAATGATCAAAAGCCTCTGTAGTTCATGCAGACACAAGGTAAATTGCAGAACTACCTCCATCAAAAGTGGTCCACGTACTTGCAGTAGTTCCATCTCAACATAAAATATAAGACATGGAGCACCAATCATGTCATTGACTTCTTTAATCGACCTCTAGTTGCATCCTTAACCACGATGCTCTACTCCTATGGCGATGAGGCATCCAAGTGACCCCAAATCTACAAGAGCTATCCTGACTTCGCCACCACTTACTAGATGCTGGGAACAAGAGTGACTGTCACTGAATTTCATCTTCAGGACAAATTGTTATTCCATCTATGCCGCCTTTGTGTTCTGTCAAGCGAGCATGTGAAGATGATTTGGGAATCTCACTACAGTCATATGGTAGGACATTTTGGCATGGAAAAGATTGTGATAGTACTATAGAAGCATTTCTATTGGCCAAAATTGTGCCAGGACGTCAACAAATATATTAGTTTCTGCACTGCCTGCACCATTGCCAAACCAACCACTAAGAAGCAAGGCCTGCACACTCCTCTGCCTACTCCTGACATGCCATGGGAATCCATCTCAATGAACTACATGTTGGGCCTTCCTTCAACCAAGAAGGGAAATGAATGTATTTTTGTGGTGGTTTATCAGTTTTCTAAGATGGCCATCCTAACAGCCTGCAAGAAGAATATCACAACAGAGGCCACTGCCAAGATTTTTTTCAAATGAGTGTGGGTACATTTCAGGATACGAAATACCATCATATCAGATTGGGATAGTGGGTTCCTAAGAACATTTTGGTCTAGCCTCTAGTCACTGTTGGACACCAAGCTCACCAAATCCACCGCCTTCCACCCCCAAACTGATGGCCAGATGGAGGTCGTCAACTGAATGATTGTGCATATATTGTGCATGTACAACTCCAAACATCCACACACATGGGATGCGATTCTCCCCTATGTTCAACAAAGCTACAACATATCCCTTCATAGCTTGACCAACCACAATTCCTTTCATGTGGGATTGATATTTCAACCATTGGGTCCCATTGATGTCGCGTTGCCCCTTGTATCCACACAAGCAGAATCATCCCATGCTCAATATGAGGCCGATAAAGCCACCAAGTTTATTGAATGGATTCAACACATATTGTTGGCATAGGGGCAGACCCAGGGTTCAATGCTACAACAACGCACCAATAAAACCCTAACTACTGACCCTTTCGGCAACACCTGTGAAGTAGATGAAGTCTCACCCGAGGTAGAGGCAGGGGTGGTTGCAGGACTCCGGTGTCTGCAACCTTAGCTGGGACACAGATCTGTGATTACAACACCTTAACAAAGCACTTAGCAGTTACAGTTCATCAATATTTAACTAGTATCTACTTTGCAGATAAAACCCTAATTAGAGAGCACCACAGTTTTCTCCCAGATCTATCCTATTCAAGCACTAAGAACATTCACATAGGTTAGATCTAACATTCACCCATATTATTAAGTATAAAGCATTAATAAATCTATCTATCATTCATCTATATTAAATCACTTAAGCAAGTAAACACATAAACACATCAATACATCGCACAAAGCATATCAACACAGGATATATGTGGTTCACCCCCACCCCGGGGCTATGTCCACCAACTCTTCTTCTTTTTTATTATCTTTAGTTAATTAGCTACATGCACAGAGCCTTGCGATCTTACTTCACAAAGGGAAGGAGATATGTGCACCTCGCTAGATCCTCCTTCCCTGAGTTACAACACAAAGCCTTCCACAGTCTCTTACGATCACTTACACTTAGCTCTGCAAGTATTACACAGTATGCACATAGCAATTACAATTACCACTTTCACTTAGCACCTAGCATCACATAGATGTCTCCCTTTCCATAGCACTTAGGAAGGTATCAAGCTACTTCCTACATCACCTAGACATCTATTTATACATTACAAAATCAGGCCTAAACATGGGTAAACCCATGGGCGGACATCCCCATACATGTTACATAAGCCCAAAACCCAAAAATCACTAAAAAGGGGTTGAGATCCTGCGATCTCCGCTTCGACTTGTGCTTCACCTTCAAAAACCTATCGAAGTCCCAAAAGTAGGTCAAACCTGACCAAGGATCCTCAAAACTTGGTCAAGGGCCAACATGCCCCCAACACTCACCTGTGACTCATCCCGAGTCACTCTAGTATGGGTAGCTCTGCTTCGAAATATTCAAGCTTGGCTCGAGCTACTTCAACTTGTTTCTGTTCCATGGCCTCCTGTTCAACGAATTCTTGGATAACTGCTTCGTTGACAGGTCCCTCCAAGAGTTGTTTAGCTGTAGTGATGACTTGCTCCAGTTCTATTCCTCGACCTTCAATCTCTGCAAATAGTTGGAAAGCCTCATCCTGAAATGGTTGGAGTCTCTAAGTCAATTCAATTACTCTGCTCTAAATGGTGTGGACCTACTGTTGGGAATTGCATTGTTCTTGGGATCGCTTCATCCTTTTTACTGCGGATAGGGGCTTCAATTGTGCTTGTACTGTTTCTGCTTGCTTCTTTGCCTCCTGGAGTTGTGACTCCAGTGCCTTTAATTCAGAATCCTTAGTGAGTCTCTCATAAGTTTGGGCACTGCGATCACTTAGTTTTTTACATTCCATGGCAAGGGTCTTGATTCTTTCAACTACGCTTCGAGCAATTGCTTCTCTTTGATCTCGTACATCTGGCGGAGTGCTGGGCACTGTGCAGAGCTCTAAGTCTATTATTCTTTTCTGTAGCTGCTGGATAAATTCTGTGAGATGCGCTACTTGATGCTCCACTCGGTCTTTTGCCTTTGTCTCTAAGTCTGTCACAGAGTGAATTGCTCGATCGACTACTTCTTTGACTTCCAGTTGTTCTGTGAGTAACTGTTATTTTTCTTGCTTAGCCTGTTCTCTCTCTTCTTCAAACTTGGCTTGGAGATCCTCTTTCTCCTTTTGTGTAACCCGACGTTGCTCTACCATTTCTTCTTGTGCTTGCTTCAGGGCCATTGTGTCCTGTTCTTTCTCTTCTTGCATTCGATGAAGGTGGGATTCAGTCGCATCAGCTAGTCTATGGAGTTGGGCATACCAATCTCCCAACTGTGGTTCTTCTGATGGTGGGGGCGCAATGGATACTGTGTGGCTGGAGTGAAGGGCTTGCTGTACCCCTCTTAGCTCTGTCGCGATTCTTTCATACAAGGCTTCTTTCTTGGCTTCGCTGTTTTGAAAAATGGCATGCGAAGCATCTGATACGGCTGCGATGATGAAATCAAAATCATCGATCTTGAGTATAGTCTGAAGCTTCAACTTGCTTGCTTTGGATTTATTCCGCGATGTAGGTTTCATGGGGGAAACCTTCCTTTTCTTCGATGGATCTACGTCATCAAGGGGGTTTCGTGGCGGGTTACTTCGCCTTGCTCCTGCTTATCTTCTTTCCCTGCTTTTTCTTCTTTCTCCTCTTTGTCCACCTCATCACCTCCTCCTTCGCCAGGTGAATATGAGGTAGTCTCTTCTGAGGCACTGCTCAATTCCTATACAACTTCATTCTTCTTCCTTCTGCTACTGCTGGGTGCATCATACTCCTTGTGGATAACTATCAGGCTTCTAATGAGGTTTGGGTCGGACAATTCTTCCTTAGAGACTAGTATAAGGAAATCTGCGGGCCATTCCTTAGTGATTTCTTGTAGGTCCTCCTCGGTGAGCTTATAGTATGACTGAAGCTCTTCTTTATTCTCATCTGTGCACACGGTGATATATATGAAATTCCTATCTACGCGAAACTTCATGGGGGGTTTGAACCTGTCCAGAGTGTTTGGCGTCATCCGGGGGAACGATTCAATAGACCTTTTCAGCTGTAGGTAGTAGGTATGGAATAATGCGTTCGACTGCCATTGTTTTTCCATGTTGCTTGAGTACCAGAGCATGGTGAACTTCGCAGCAAGTGGTTCAAATGACTCAATGTCCAGGAAGGTCGCACCTTCAGGCATCTCCTAAGATGTAAACGTGATGACGATCAACAACCAGCTAAAGTGGAACTCGTATCCCTGATCCTGAGCTTCACGGAAATTGACTTCTAGTTGGTTGACTAATTACTTCACCCAGTTCATCTATAATGCCTCCATGCACTTTCCTGCGAGGTCAAACAAAAACCCTGTGACCTATGTGGGTCTGTTCTTTCTGACTAGCTTACCAACAATCAACTGGAAAGCGAGGCGCACTGCACCATTATAAATGGAGGCTACCTTGTAGCCTCATGTTCCCTTCTCTACATCGCCATATATGTCTTTAATATTCTATGCCAGGGCACGATCTGCAGCCTTCCCCAGGTAGAAGTCCTACGGGTCAGGTCCCTGCATGCTCAATCTGGTGATCCTATGGATCAACGCTGGATCGATGGTAATATGCCTGTCTAACCATAAATAAACTTCGTGGAAGCACGAAAACAAGAGTTTAACACACACGTTAACCTCCTGGTGCCTTCTAAAGTGCATAATTTTCATGACATTAAGGACAGTGGACTGTGTGATGTTCATGGTCCATGGCTGGGGAATGATATTCGATCTCTTTCCCTTCATCTTAGTCAAGTACTTGTGAGGTGTGAGCATGCCGTAGGTCTTGCGGTCCCCTATATTATAGTCACTGATATTTAAGGTTGGAATCCTCTCCAACTACGGTTTGACTACGCGTATCCCCTTCGGGAGGTACGCCGTGATGAGTATGTAGTCGAAGTCCCTCGAGACACTACCATGATTCACAACGTCGGCTAGAGGCAGTATATAATCAGGTAGAACAGATGGGATTAACTTTGAATTTGCTAAGTCATCTCTGTGCTTGGTTCTTTTCTCATCTGCAACATGGGATGGTCCAGATCCACGAGCAGTTGACGGGGAGGCTTGCACTCCTCACGTCGATGAAGCTTGAACTCCCGTGGACATCACTCTCTCTGCCATAAGGTCGATTAGAACTTCTTCGACGAATTTCTCTGTGGCATTAAGCTCGTCCGACATACACGCTCATATCGGATAACTCAGGTGGATGAATGAATGCACCAAGCAATGGAACATGTGTCGATCTCAATAAACACAGTGTGGTAGCAATGAGTTCTCTTGTTAGCTCGGATACAATTCACAAAAGTGTTCTTAATGCAACAATCGACGTAATAAGTAAACAACAATGTAATGGATCTTCTCCAATGGACAAGAGGCCTTCATCAATGCATTTCTGTCCGTTACGGCATGGTCCCAATGGTCTGATGGTGCAATTTCTGGTCGTAACTGCTGTTCTAACTGTTCGGGGCATCGAGCTAATGATTATAATGATTTCAATGGCTATATCACTCCACCATGGTGAAGTGCTATGTTGTGCTGTTCTGATATCCTGACGAAGTTCCAGTTTTGCAAACCTTCCCTCTGTGAAGTCCCCTCGGGAACCGCCATCAATTTTCCTATCTTCGCTTTCTTCTTACTGAGCTTTCTATCCTTTTCCCCTGTGATATGCATTACTGGGTTCCTCTTCCCATTTTGATTCTTATCTCCTTTTGGTATAGTGACTTTGGGATGTTGAGATTATTTCATAGGGTTCAAGGGCAATACTTCTTCTTTGTCTGGGGTAGGTGCTCTGTTCTTCTGTGAATCTTCTTGTGTTCGTTCAACTTCGACATCCAAGTTTCTGGTTTTAATTAGCTTCGATCTATTCTCTTATTCTTCAATCAAGTGTGCTATCCTCCTAGTCATTAAATCTTTTAATTCTTGCTTCTTCTGCTCTAAGACTTCCTCTTCTTTTCTTCTGGTTTGATTTCTCTCAATCCATGGTTTTCCTAATAACATAACAAATGGGGCGTTGTTCTCAATAAATTTAACAACCTCAAAATCTTCCTCTGTCGTAGTCCCATGAGAACTCATAACTATCTGGGTGAGTCTTCCACATAGGGTTATCAACTTTCCTCTAAATAATCCTATTCCTCATAATGAAGGAATCATAGTAGGCTTTCCTAAATTTTCCCAGGTTCTTTCTGTCATAATATTCGTTTGTGTTTCCTCATCGAGAACATAGTCTATGTCAAAGTCTCCTATTCTTGTTTATATTCACTCTTTTTCTTTGAAGATCTCTGATAGGTTGATATTTCAATGATCATTCAGGGCTTCTTTCATTTGCAGTAATACAGTCGTTGATTCCTTCTGGGGTTTTGTCGTGGTCTTAGTTTCTTGATCTTCCTCAGGGTTTTCTTGTTTGATATTCATTCTTTCAACCTTAGCAATCATTCTAGGGCAGTCCAAAACTTCATGATCCATAGATTGACTACAAAGACAACTAGGTTTTCTTCCAGGGCATTCCTTAGCAATATGTCTCGGTCTTCTGCAACTGTAACAAAGGGTTAATCCTCTTTTTTTCTTAAATGATCCCCAACCTTTCCTGTACTGCACACGAACCTGCAAAAAATTCTTTCTAGGATCCTGCATCCATTTGTTAGTCCAAACATTATTTCTATGCATAGGAATAACATATCTTTCATTACTCATATCAAACCTTCTTCCATCTAGTTGTGCCCTACTTTTCAAGCTAGGAAAAAATTGATCAAATATACCTAGATCCATACTTTTGAAACAAAAATTTCCACTTATCTTTCCTTTTCAATCAAAACGTTTCACCATTCTCACCTTTAACAAAGAATAAAGCCTTCAGATCTTACCTCTTTTCTCCATATATGAATTTTCTTCTTAGCACAGAGCTTCACAAATTAAGTAGAATACTGGGCACTAAAGCAATAGATCTACACACCGAGCTTTCTTTTCTTCAATTCCTAGCAATCACAGTTTCAGGTCCTGACAACGGAACCATTAGTTGGAACAGGGGAAGACCCAGGGTTCAACGCTACAACAACGCACCAACAAAACCCTAACTACTGGCCCTTTTGGCAACACCTGTGAAGCAGATGAAGTCTCACCCAAGGTAGAGGCAGGGGTGGTTGCAAGACTCTGTTGTCTACAACCTTAGATGGGACATAGATATGTGATTATAACACCTTAACAAAGAACTTAACAGTTACAGTTCATCAACATTTAACCAATATCTACTTTGCAGATAAAACCCTAATTACAGAGCACCACAGTTTTCACCCAGATCTATCCTATTCAANCATCTATATTAAAGCACTTAAGAAACTAAACACATAAACACATCAATACATCACACAAATCATAGCAATACATGATATATGTGGTTCACCCCCACCTTGGGGCTATGTCCACCAACTCTTCTTCTATTTTATTATCTTTGGTCAATCAACTACATGCACATAGCCTTGAGATATTACTCTGCAAAGGGCAGGAGATTTGCGCACCTCACTAGATCCTCCTTCCCCGAGTTACAACACAAAGCCTTCCACAATCTCTTACGATCACTTGCACTTAGCTCTGCAAGTCTTACACAATATGCACACAATAATTACAATTACCAGTTGCACTTAGCACCTAGCATCACATAGATGTCTCCCTTTCCCTAGCACTTAGCAAGGTATCAAGGTATCAAGCTCCTTCCTACATCGCCTAGACATCTATTTATACATTACAAAATCAGGCCTAAACATGGGTAAACCCATGGGCCGACATCCCCATACCCATTACATAAGCCCAAAACCCAAAAATCCCTAAAAAGGGGCCGAGATCCTGTGATATCCGCTTCAACTTGCGCTTCGCCTTTGACAGCCTATCGAAGTCCCAAAAGCAGGTCAAGCCTGAACAAGGATCCTCAAAACTTGTTCAAGGGACAACACATATGGAAACAAGTCCATGGTATTTTACAGAAAGCCAATGCTAAGTACAAACAACACCATGATCAACATCGGGTGCCACACAAGTTTCAGGTGGGAAACAAGGTTTGGTTTCATTTGTAGAAAGATAACCTTACAGGACCCGATCAAAAGCTTTGTCCACTCCGCTATGGACCTTACACCATCACCAAGGCAGTGGGTGACAATGATTTTGAGCTAAGTATTCTCCCCTTCCTTGGCCTGCACCCAATGTTCAATGTGGACCTCCTTTGACCATACTTTCCACCATTATTAGACACATTAGAGATCATAAAATAGTTGACACCGAAAGAGATCAACCCTGAATGCATGGAACATGTAGCCATTGATTAGATCAGGGATATTCAGATTAATTGCACTCACCAATAGAGGATCCTAATTTATCGGGTTGTCAGAGCAGGGCAACTCCTATACCAAGGAAAGTGGCTCACCCAAGGCCAAGTTCAACAAAGGTTTCCCCATCTGATGGGGGCACTCAACAAAATAGAGACCATTAATTCCTAAGGGGGGAGGACTGATCCAAGTGGATATTGATGGCCACCCACCTATTCCACCGGTGCAAATAACAATTTCCATTTTGGTAGTTGTTTTATAGTTTTTTGGGTCCCAAACTTCCGGGTCCATTTTGAGGCCCTAAACGACGTTTTTTTGGGCTTGACAGTGCCTAGGATGTGGAAAAAGGTAGATGCTAGGTTAAACGAGATAAGTACTCCTCATATGTACCTTTCAAACACTGTTCGAGTGCCCCAAACAAAGATCGCATGTAAAAGTTAGGCCCTCAGGAAGTTGACGTATCAACTACCCCCATCGGGGCCCACAAACCTATTGGCATTTCATCTCACGGGGTTAGGGTTTTGGATGTTTATGGTTTTCGCATTTGTGTTTTATGTTAAAAATGCCTTTGGAGCCTCATTCTACTCATGTTATTGTGAATGAGCGTATCCATCACATCTCTTCTCATAGATAAGTTGCCACCATTCAAGCAAGTTTGTTTCAGTCTGTATTTTTACAGTTTCAACAATTTCTCTTTATTACTAGAAGTCAAGTTTTACTATATCTTTGTGTATTTATTTTCCATACATCTGTATTTAATTTCATTCCATTTATAAATACGGATCATAGGTGATCATGATACGATATAAAATCATTATTCGATACAAATTTATATAATGCACTAGGGTCCTCTTGTAGTTTTTGAATGATCTTGCATACCTCTTGATATTTCTTCCATTCTATCCTTGATTCTTCCACCCAATCAGATTATGGAATAGAAATAGCACATAGTGAACCCTCTATTTATTCTTCTTTCCTTGAAAGTGCATCAACCACAATATTATGTTTTCCTTTCTTGTAGACAATTTCAATGTCATAACCAAGCACCTTTGTAACCCATTTTTGTTTCTCTTCTAAAGATAATCGTTGCTCCAAGAAGTACTTCAAACTATCATGATTTGTTTTTACTTTTAAGTGTCTTCCTATTAGGTAAGGTCACCATTTATTAACTGCATGTATCATGACTGACATTTCTTTTTCATAAATGGGTTTGAGTAAGTTTTTTCCTTTAAGTTGGAAGCTTTCAAAGGCAAGGGGCCTTCCATTTTGCATTAAAAATGAAACTGTTGGGCCCACCATTTTGAAGAACCAGGTTTGTGGATGCATAAAGTTTTTGTGGAACAATAGAGCAAAACAACAAGGACTCTACGTGGCAGAAAGCTAACTACCAAAGCACCAACAAGGAAAGCGAGTGATGCACCAGTTGGAGGAAGAAGCGTGAAATCCTAGAAGCTTCGAGCACATGCTAGAAGGACACAAAATCAAGAAAGCGTAACAATAGAATCAAGAAACAACCAAGGGACTAATATAACTTGGGGAAATTATAGCGGGAATGGGATGGTTGTTTTGGTTGATGGGTTGGTTGTTGTTGTTGTTGGGACTTTCAAAATTGTCATGCATTTTTGCTGTTATGGATATATTCTATGATGTGATAAATATGATGATGTGATAAATATGATGATGTAATTCACTTTATCACACAAATTATTGACTGCACTTTGGGTGAGACCTCCTTCCCTTGCAAAAGGTTGAATATGCCAATGCCACTAGACTACAATGGTACCTTTGTTGGTAACCTCTGAGAACCCCGGTCTCCAACTTTGCACCAACAACAAAAATGCCATGGCGTGAGGCATCACACTCCANAAGAAAGCGTAACAATAGAATCAAGAAACAACCAAGGGACTAATATAACTTGGGGAAATTATAGCGGGAATGGGATGGTTGTTTTGGTTGATGGGTTGGTTGTTGTTGTTGTTGGGACTTTCAAAATTGTCATGCATTTTTGCTGTTATGGATATATTCTATGATGTGATAAATATGATGATGTGATAAATATGATGATGTAATTCACTTTATCACACAAATTATTGACTGCACTTTGGGTGAGACCTCCTTCCCTTGCAAAAGGTTGAATATGCCAATGCCACTAGACTACAATGGTACCTTTGTTGGTAACCTCTGAGAACCCCGGTCTCCAACTTTGCACCAACAACAAAAATGCCATGGCGTGAGGCATCACACTCCACAATATTTTTTTTGTGAATTCAGGTGTGGCTAGGACATGAGTTGTACACATAGCCTCCTTAAGTTTTTCAAAAGCTTTGGTTGCTTATTGAGTCCAAGAAAATGATTCCTTCTTTAATAATGTTGTTAGAGGTGCCACTATTTGACAACATTTCTTTATAAACTTGTGGTAATATCCTATGAATACTAAGAATCCTAATAGATTTAATTTTGTTATGGCCCACTTTTACACCTTCATGAGATGCAATATGACCCAAATATTTCACTTCGTGAACCCCAAATGCACACTTGGAAGGCTTTGCATAAAGTTGTTTCTATTCCAAAAGTTGCAATCCTCTGTCAACATGTTGTACATGCTCTTCCTAAGATTTGTTGTAGATTAGTATGTCATAAAAAATACTAACACAAATTTTCCAAGGAAGGGTTTGGAAATATAATTCCTCAAGATTTGAAATGTGGACAGTGCATTAATAAGTCCAAATGTCATAACCAAAAAATCAGAATGAACTTCATGTGTTCTAAAGGCTATTTTGGGAATCTCCTCCTACCTAATTATGGTTTGATGATATCCTGAACGAAGATCCAACTTAGTAAAGAAATTTCTCCATGCAATTCATCTAATAATTCATCAATGACAGGAACAAGAAACTTATCTTTGATGGTCATTTTGTTGAGCTATCTATAATCTAGACACATATGACATGAACCATCCTTCTTCATAACCATCACTACTAGTGAAGAGAAAGAACTTTGTCTAGGTTGGATTATACCCACCTCTAACATTTCTTGGATCATATGCTCAATCTCACTATTCATGCATATGGATACCTGTAAGGCCTAATTTTATATGGTACACTTCCTGGTTGAAAATGAATAGCATGGTCATGATCTTGAGCAAGTGGAAGATCCTAAGGAATCTCCCCAAATACCTCAGATTGGTTGTTGATAACTATTTGGAGATCCACTGGAGTATGAGATATATATGTTTGAACATCAAGTGAGCACAATTGTATGATTACACCATGGTGTCCCTTTTTGAGTAATTTTTTCATGCTATTAGAGATTATCACCTTAGATAGTTTCCCTTGGATATCTTGGATACCCATAATATGACATTAATACCACCCATTTGGATGGAAATCATGGGACTATCCAATAAATACTCCCCCATATTAATCTTAATACTATGGCACTTCCGAGAACAATTTATATTACCTCCATATGCAATCATTACTTGAAACTCTGGTGCTGGAAATACAAAGCAATTGAGATCTTTTGCTAACTTGTAATTAATGAAATTATGGGTACCACCAAAATCAATCAACACTATTACCTTTTTTCTTTTTGATGTATCCTTGTATCTCGAGGGTTTGTGGAGTACTGATGCTAGAAACTGCATGACAAGATATAATTGGAGTAGTCTATTCTAGATCTAGATCTTGTGATGGTTCCAATTCTTTATATTCTTCCTCTTCACAACCTATGTAGAATAATTTCTTCTCATTTCATTTATACCCCTTACTATACTTTCTATCACAATTGAAACACAATCCATTTTATCTTCTTTCATCCATTTGATGAGGTGCCAACCTTGTTGGTTGAGTGAGGTTAGGAGAGGGAACATAGTGCTCTCTATAGCTATGAGTGGTCGCCCTTCTAGTATCCATATTTTTTTTCCACTTTCCTAACCATACTGAAATATTTCTCTATGGATTTAGGTTCGAAGAGACACACCTCATGTTGAATGTTCTCCTTTGAAGTTCCCATAAAGAGGTCTAACAAATTATCCTCAGGAATGTTCTTTACCTTGAGACCATTCTTTTGGAATTGTTGAATGTGCTTTGTAATTGGACCTTTTTGCCGAAGATTTATCAATTGACTAAATAATGCATTTCTATTAATATCCCCATAATGTGATATCAATTCATCTATAAAAATGGACCAATAGACAATATACTTATTTTTTTTTTCACAAATCCATTGATACCAAACAAATTGATCATTTTCTAAATACAATGATGCAATAGGTACCTTTTGTAAGCTTGGGCCTTTCTTACAAGTGACTTGCCTGATTATGAAATGGTTACCTTTTGTTCTTCATAGAAAGGCCCTTTTATCCTATATTAGTCTCCCTTGAGTCACCCGACTTTAGCTTAGAAGACAAACTCCTTGGGATGTCTAGCATTGAGGTAGTGTCCCCAATCACCTCCTCTCTTTTCTTTGTCCTTTAGTTGTTGACTCACTCTATTAGACCTTTTGGGATTCTTGATTGAGGAACTTGTCCATTATTTTGGATCAATATTAGGCTCCAAGCCCTTAATCTAGTCCACTATTATTTAGTATGATTCATTTTAGGCCCTCAATAGGCCAAATTCTATCCTAGAATGCTTAATTGGGAGTGCACTAAATGAAATATTCTTAAACCCTTCCCAATTTTTTGATGCTATGTGAACCACAAATTTCCTGGGTTGTAACATGTTTATGTGTCATAGTCCAAGGAATAGAGCATCCTATTTGAGGAAATTACCTATAGTACAAGCCTTGGAAGCCAAGGTTACTGGTAAAAAACCGTGGTGTGCTTCCTTGATATGGAATGTTTTTCATAATAGCAAGGCCAACATTCACTTATGCCTTGAGTCTATTTCCTTACCAATTTATATCACTCCTATCCTATTTGAAAAGTCTATTTGAATATTCTTTCCTCTTATTATTGTCTTTCACAAACACATATGGATTAGTGCCAAATATTGATTTGACTATTTTAGTCCTCTCGATGCTCTTGAGTTGCTTACTCCTATCATTTATTGCACCCATACATGTATATCTTTTTCTTAGCTCTATTTCTTCCTTGAAGGATTCTTCACTTGTCCTAGGGCATCTTCATTATATTTTTCCTCTCTCACACCTTAGAAAATTTGATTATTCTACCTTAAGGGAGGTTCCAACATAGCTAGGGTAATAGAGGTATCACCTTTTTTAAGGGACTTTGGGTCACAATACAACAATTGTTTCATTATTTAATATGATAAATTTAGGGTGTTTTATTGCATTGTATTAGATATTAGGGTCAAGTTTTGTGGAGATACACCCTATTATGAATCAAACCACAAAAATAACATAAGAATAGAAGGAAGAAATAAATCCATGCCTTAATAATGATAAAGAGTCAAATAATTGTAATCCAGTTCGAGTGGTAAACCTCCTTTTACAATATATCCAATGTACAAAATAAGATGCATATACAAATGAATCTCCTTTATTATAAATAAGAGATAAAGTGAGCATGATGTAACCTACCACTAAGCCTACCATAATGAATAAACTAATAATAAATGAATTTTCGGGCCTTAACATAGGGCCTCAGGGGCCTTAACATAGCCCTTCTCTTCAAAACATATTTTCCCTCAAAGCTTGTAATTGAGGGTGTTTCTCCATGAAATGCTCATTTCCCCATGTATCTTCTTCTAGAGGCATATTCTTCCACTTGATTAGGTACTCCATAATGGTTATATTTCGAGGAGATGTAGAACACTAATCTATAACTTTTTTCTAGTTCAAGAATCAACTTCCCTTTTTCATCTAATTCTGAAAGTTCTATCTACACTAACATGGTTTCTCTGAAAACCTTTTTTAGGAAAGATACATGAAAAACCTTATGGATGCAAGAAGAAGGAAAATCTAACTCATACACCACTTGTCCGATATTGTGAATAATCTTGTAAGGTCCATAAAATTTTAGAGCTAATTTTCTTCTTCTATTTGAGAGTAGATTGCTTATAAGGTTGTAGTCTCAAAAATACCCAATCACCCTCCTTAAATTGTATTTCACTTTGAAGCTGATATATTTGTTGCTTCATCATGTTTTGTGCCATTTGAATATTTTCCCTATGAATTGCCAAATTTTCTTTAGTCTTCT
>SNQJ01S0147388.1:23769-44227 GCA_010110895.2 Picea sitchensis
TTTTCTTTGTCCTTTAGTTGTTGACTCACTCTATTAGACCTTTTGGGATTCTTGATTGAGGAACTTGTCCATTATTTTGGATCAATATTAGGCTCCAAGCCCTTAATCTAGTCCACTATTATTTAGTATGATTCATTTTAGGCCCTCAATAGGCCAAATTCTATCCTAGAATGCTTAATTGGGAGTGCACTAAATGAAATATTCTTAAACCCTTCCCAATTTTTTGATGCTATGTGAACCACAAATTTCCTGGGTTGTAACATGTTTATGTGTCATAGTCCAAGGAATAGAGCATCCTATTTGAGGAAATTACCTATAGTACAAGCCTTGGAAGCCAAGGTTACTGGTAAAAAACCGTGGTGTGCTTCCTTGATATGGAATGTTTTTCATAATAGCAAGGCCAACATTCACTTATGCCTTGAGTCTATTTCCTTACCAATTTATATCACTCCTATCCTATTTGAAAAGTCTATTTGAATATTCTTTCCTCTTATTATTGTCTTTCACAAACACATATGGATTAGTGCCAAATATTGATTTGACTATTTTAGTCCTCTCGATGCTCTTGAGTTGCTTACTCCTATCATTTATTGCACCCATACATGTATATCTTTTTCTTAGCTCTATTTCTTCCTTGAAGGATTCTTCACTTGTCCTAGGGCATCTTCATTATATTTTTCCTCTCTCACACCTTAGAAAATTTGATTATTCTACCTTAAGGGAGGTTCCAACATAGCTAGGGTAATAGAGGTATCACCTTTTTTAAGGGACTTTGGGTCACAATACAACAATTGTTTCATTATTTAATATGATAAATTTAGGGTGTTTTATTGCATTGTATTAGATATTAGGGTCAAGTTTTGTGGAGATACACCCTATTATGAATCAAACCACAAAAATAACATAAGAATAGAAGGAAGAAATAAATCCATGCCTTAATAATGATAAAGAGTCAAATAATTGTAATCCAGTTCGAGTGGTAAACCTCCTTTTACAATATATCCAATGTACAAAATAAGATGCATATACAAATGAATCTCCTTTATTATAAATAAGAGATAAAGTGAGCATGATGTAACCTACCACTAAGCCTACCATAATGAATAAACTAATAATAAATGAATTTTCGGGCCTTAACATAGGGCCTCAGGGGCCTTAACATAGCCCTTCTCTTCAAAACATATTTTCCCTCAAAGCTTGTAATTGAGGGTGTTTCTCCATGAAATGCTCATTTCCCCATGTATCTTCTTCTAGAGGCATATTCTTCCACTTGATTAGGTACTCCATAATGGTTATATTTCGAGGAGATGTAGAACACTAATCTATAACTTTTTTCTAGTTCAAGAATCAACTTCCCTTTTTCATCTAATTCTGAAAGTTCTATCTACACTAACATGGTTTCTCTGAAAACCTTTTTTAGGAAAGATACATGAAAAACCTTATGGATGCAAGAAGAAGGAAAATCTAACTCATACACCACTTGTCCGATATTGTGAATAATCTTGTAAGGTCCATAAAATTTTAGAGCTAATTTTCTTCTTCTATTTGAGAGTAGATTGCTTATAAGGTTGTAGTCTCAAAAATACCCAATCACCCTCCTTAAATTGTATTTCACTTTGAAGCTGATATATTTGTTGCTTCATCATGTTTTGTGCCATTTGAATATTTTCCCTATGAATTGCCAAATTTTCTTTAGTCTTCTTCATATGTGACCCTATTGCTTGTACTTTGCATAAGGAAAAGAAGCCAACCAAAATCCCCACTCATTCCTACACTGCAAACACTCGCGTATTGCAGTTCCCCATAAAAGTTATCTCGGGTGAGACTGCATTGTGCACTTCGTGCACAACGTTGGCTTCTAGTTTACCAGGAGGGCCAATAGTTTTGAGATTTTTCTTGGAAACCTATTTTATATCAGAACCTAGGTCAGCCCGAAAAGTAACCAATAGCTGCAAAAATATCTCTTCAATACTTACATCAAACAACCTTTAAATGTTGCTAAAGTCTTGTGCTATCATACTTGAGTTTCATTAGTAATTGCTAGTTAGTATCTTGCATATTTACTTGGATTTTTAGTGATTAGTTTATAATATATTCCATTTATTTCATTGTTGATTTATATCATTATATACTACTACTAATTAGGAAAACGAGATTCACTTTCTTGTCCATTGGATTGTTGGTCTTGAATCTGATATTTTCTTGTGTCTCGAGCAGGTATAATCATCTTCTGCAGGTACTCGAGCTCTTGGAAACCATTGATCACTTTCAAGACTCCTTTCCAAGCCATATTCCACTTATTAAATTTACCTATAGGGGAATCACTTCCATAGTCTCACTTTCCTTATCATTTCCCCCTAGGGTCACCTAAGACTCCCCCTTTGTGTTGGATTCTTCCTTCACTAAAGTGAGGGGAGGGTTTAATTGAGGTGACCATGGGTAAAATATCCCAGCGTTATCTCCATCTTGTGGATTGGGTCAGGATTTTCCCAACCTACATTTTGTATGAAAACATTTTGGATCCGTTACCAGGGAAGATTTTGAATCTTCTTTTGAGCCCTAATGACACTTTGGAAAACTATCCCAAAGCCTTTCCCTAGCTTTCCTGGTGACTCCACTTAAGGGAAGTTTCCCTTCCACCCTTGATGAGATCCTGTTAAATCTCATCTAGCAACTCCACCTTCCCAGAACCCATCTTTCCTTGTTTCCCCCCTTTCCATCCTTTGATGTGCCTTAATCTCATCTCACGACTCCATTGAGGTGTCTTTTCAGTCAATGGAATTATGGAACCATGGGATGAACCCTCATCCAAAACTTGTCATGCCTTGAGGAGGGAACTTTTAGAAATGGAAATGGAAAAGGCTGCTAATGAAGATGTCGAGGAATTGATGAATCATGTAAAATAGTTATTTCAAAAATTTGTCGAAGAACTAGCCCTTGAGGATGAAGAAATGATTGAAGGACAAATATATGAAGAAAGTTACCAAGAATATCTTGATGAAGTTTCTCATGTTGAATATCCAGAAAAGACATTTGATGAAGATGAATTGCTTATACCTGCCCTTCCTTTTGATGAATACATCCAGACCTCTATTCCTCCTACACTTCAAGAGAACATGATGAGTTGTGACCCTTTCGAAGATCTTGATGATACTTTATTCTATGAATTTGGAAGTAAATAAATATTAGAGGGTCCCTAGGATGCAACAAACCCTTTTGGAAAAGGGAAAATAAATAAATCAGTATTAAGGATCAAGCCTCTTGTGATGAAGAGGAGATGGAGGAGCATGTCCACAAAGAGAAAGAGGAATTCTAATGAGGTGCAACATGTTGAGAAGCCTCGTGAGACATCGTTAAATTTTCTCCTTCTTGATGAAGTTGAGATTATCTAGCCTTACTCTCCTCCTATACACGAAGTTGAAGAAGTAAATGGTCTAAATGATGAATACTTTGAAGACCCAATTGAAGCTGCCCCAACTTCTGTTCTTACTGCATACGAAGACAAAGAGATGGTCATTTTCAGTTGAACTGATGATATTATAAAAGAACCCTTAGATATGGTGGATGAGCATATAGACACTTTCGTACGAACTGGGAAACACATATGGAATGTTGGTCATTTCATTTTTGATAGAGACCCCATTTACGACATTGAGGGTAACTCTCAAGCAAAGGGGGTTGAGTTTTCATTTTCAAAGGACTGGTCTTCATGCGTATATGATTTATATATTTGGCATCCTGATGATGATGTGTTTACAAATTTGTTCCATCCATTCGAGGATGACCCGTCGCAACATTTTCAGGGTAATTTTTGGTCATCCCTTGGGAGTTGTGATGCAACTCCTTTTAGATGAGGACATGGAGTACCGAGAGACAACTTGACCAACAATGTCCACTTGCATAAACAAAGAACCACCTCACCACCGCAGTTCCAGGTTCATCATGAGGGTATCCACCACACTAGCTAGATTTTGGAAGACATTGGGTATTTCTCCATGAGGTACAAGCCATGTA
Organism: Picea sitchensis; assembly: GCA_010110895.2. Taxonomy (NCBI): domain Eukaryota; kingdom Viridiplantae; phylum Streptophyta; class Pinopsida; order Pinales; family Pinaceae; genus Picea; species Picea sitchensis. The sequence continues at coordinate 27,784 of SNQJ01S0147388.1, forward strand.
TTATGGTGAGTTTCATTTCGATATTTGATGCATTTGAGTTTGTTGCATTTTAAACTGCTTTTGATTATGTAACATCTTCTTGGAAATTATTCTCTTTGCCCTATTTCACTTTGGTGGTTGACATTCTGCCCTAGTAAGTGGGTCACCCTTAGGGATAGGTTTTCTACTAAGAGGTCCTCTTGACAATTCATTGTGCCATTCCCGACCATATTTGTCACTTTCCACTCTTCATCCCCTCATCTCCTTACCTTTTGAGATTTTCAAGTGTACTGAAACAAGAAGGAATTGTCCCTCATTTCATGGGAAGAAGGGGCTGAAGGCCCAGAGGATTGTAGCTGGAAAAATATAAAATCCAAATATGAAATTTCTAGATGATCTCCTAGGGATCCTAAGGACAATGAAATGTCTCTCGTAAGAAAATAATGGGATCCGTGAAAAATTTATTAATGCAAAATTCCAACCGAGGTAGAGCATGTGTGGGAACTATTTTTCATGCTTAGGTAGAAGCCCCACACATGAATTCAACTTGGAGAAGCATGATGTGACCAAGTTAGAGTCAAGGTGGGAACTGTTTTTCATGGTTAGGTAGAAGCCCCACCTTGGCTTCAACTTGTAAACATAAAAAAAAAAGAACAAAAGGAAAATAAATGGTCTTGGAAAAAGTTTGTATTGAAAACGAAGGTGAAACACACCCTCGAAAAAGGCACTGAGATACTATGGTCCATAAGGTTGTAGAAATATCTCTTCAATACTTACATCAACCGACCTTTAAATGTTTCTAAAGTATTGTGCTATCATACTAGAGTTTCACTAGTAATTTCTAGTTAGTCTCTTGCATATTTACTTGGAATTTTAGTGTTTTGTTTAGAAACTATTTCATTTATTTCATTGTTGATTTATATCATTATATACTTCTGCTAATTAGGACATAAATATTCACTTGCTTTTCCATTGGATTGTTGGGCTTGTATCTCATCTTTTCTTGTGTCTCAGGCATGTATAATCATATTCTACAAGTAATCGAGCTCTTGGAAACCATTGATCACTTCTGAGACTCCTTTCCAAGCCATATTCCACTTAGTAACTTGACCTATAGGGGAATAAATTCCATATTATCACTTTCCATCTCATTTCCCCCTAGGGTCACCTGAGACTCCCCTCTTGTGTTGGATTCTTCCTTCACTAAAGTAAGGGGAGGGTTTATTTGAGGTGACAGTGGCTAACATATCCCACCCTTATTGCCATATTATGGATTGGTTCAGGATTTTCCCAACCTACAATTTGTGTGATAACAATTACCATTCTATGTTTCTGACAAACTTTTCGTCATTGAAGTGTGTAGAAAATACAAATACTGGGCACATTTCTTCAATGAGAAAAGGAAAAATAAATTTATCCCACTACCATGGAGATTTGGAGATATATATATGAGGCATATATCTCATTTAGATGAATATACAGTTCAATTTGACCAGCTCAGTTTGAAGGAATCCTAGGCCATTTAGGTTTTTGATCCAAAATATTTATTTTCTACACATATGTATTTAGTTGGGTATACTTCATATTTCAGTAAGTCTGTGCAATTTGAAGAAGGAGGGGGAGATAACCAAAATCTTCTTGAAGCATTTGTTGAAAACACCCTAAATGATATTGAGGAATTGTTTAGCACAAATAAGCACTAAAATCAAAGGGGTAGAGAGACAACAAATAAAAACCCGAATTCACCTAATGTATTGTATAAAATTACCCAAGAAAAGACCAAACCCCAAAGCAGTGATCAATAAAAAAGAAGTTCATCCACTGGAAAATCATATTATGGTGGAGACAAGGACCCTACTAAAAACAAAATTGAAAAACGTCACACTATTCATACTTCTACTAAAATAAAAAGAGAAGTACAAAAGGAGGGACAAGAATTGCTTGAAATTGAAGAGAGTCCCAAAGATATGGAACTTGATGATGTGATAGAAGAATCTAGCTTGGTAGAATATATAATGATTGGAACCATGGTTATATCTGAAGAGATAGCTTCTCAAGAGCCAAAGATATTTGAAGAAGAGTTTGTCATTTTGCACCATGTGGCTTACCATAATAATTCCAAAAAATTGTTAATTGAAAAAGTGAACTTGAAAAATAAAAAGGTTTCAGAGAAGTGGAAATAAGAGATAGATTTTCATGGGGTTATAGCCTTTAAAATCGTACAATTTAATGATGCAACTAGAGAATCCTTGAAGGAGTCTATTTATGATATAAAAAATAAAATTTGATCTTACAAGAAAAAATAAAGGAAATAGAAAAAACTCTGCTTCCAAAACCTTTATTCGTTGACCCCATCACTGCAATACAACCAATGTGTAGTATTGAATATGTCCTAGAGATCAGTTGTAACACACCCAACCCCATAATTCTCACTTAGGCTGGTGGGATGTCAAAATTTCTTCTTCATCAACTTGATTCTTTTCGAGCATTACACCTCATAATTGGATTCTTCTTGTTGAGAGCTTTCCAATGACTGCCATCTTTCCAAATTCCGAGATCCACATGAAGAGTTACAACCTCCCAACGTTTTTCAACTTATTTCCACATGGAATCCACGTGGCTACCTATCCCTTGCATCATCCTATTTGGCACTGAAATGGTGCCTGCCAGTTGGATTGTTGACTCAACAATTATGATTTCTCGGAACTCTTCCTTGTTTTCGTCGGGGTCCTCTTTCTCTCATGGAGACATAAGTCATCCCCAACCCCAAGTTTTGACGATGAAATCAAATGAGTCTAGTCTTCAGATCCAATGAATCTCAGACTTTGACTCTCAATGACTCTGATCATGTTGTTTCCTTTAACTTAGATGACGTTTAACGCCCATGCTTGAAACTCTTCTAAGATGTGTAGGTGGGACCTATGTCAATCTATGGATGAGATTCCATCTATCCCATTCACCGATCAACAAACCTCATTTATTATTATAAATGTTTTTGTTGTCATCAAAGTGCACCCACTTAAAATTCAAGGCCTACTTTCGATCACTTGATCTCGATGATTACTTTGACTAGATCAGACGGTGATCACAACACCTCTATCAACAGTCAGGATCACATCTCTAATTTTTATCTAGATGATGGTTAAGGTTGTTGGCCCCCTTTCTTGTGGCCAAACCAACTAATATTCGACGACTATGATCTGTATGGATCTATTTTGATAGATCGACAATTCCCATGCATTTCGTCGTCGTTGGCTCATAGCTCTAGCCTCCTCCTCGATATTGGAAACTACTCTTCTCCCGATGAAACTAAACTCAACATCAATGGACCATATTTTCCTTTGTCAACATTGTATCTTGCAGATCCAATGGTGAGGAGGGATCCTTCAATATATCTAAGGCCCATGCCCCCTTTCAGCGTCAGAACTCTCCTCGATCCCACCTTAGGTATTTGTTTGAACTTCTGCTCCCAACAAATGGCTCGCATCTCACCGAATTCTCATTCGACGGATCAAAGGTCCTTGTCAAGTTCACAACTTGACTGTTTCTTGAATGCATACTTAGATGAATGACTGAGCTACACTCACTAAAACAATTTGATGGCTAAGAATTGTCCCAACTCAGAGCTCAGTTTCATGTTAAAGAAATATTTCGGCTCGTGACCTAGTCACTTTTGGGTTTTAACAGTTGACATCCTAAGGTTTTCCATAATCTCAAGGGTTCATAAACTATTATAATACCTTCAAGGTCCTTCTGACTTCATTTTAAATGAATTTCTTGCATATCTTGCAAGATTTACACTTAATAATAGGAGAGTCCACCAAGACTTGGGGGTTCCTTAGTCTACCCAAAAATTTACAGGGACCGAGATACTCCCTTCATCTCCCAAATGAATTTTTTCTCCATATCTTGCAAACTTTCCTCTAAACCTGCAAGACTTCCAATATTACACAACACCACACAATATTCACTTGGATTTTGGTTGGCTTCTTTTCTTTAGTCTTCTCCATATCGAGCTTCTTTTCCTCATGGAGACATAAGTCATCCCCAACCCCAAGTTCTAACGATGAAATCAAATGAGTCCAGTCTTCATATCCAACGAATCTGAAACTTTGACTCTCAACGAATCTGATCATGTTGTTTCCTTTAACTTAGATTACGTTTAACGCCCATGATTGAAACTCTTCTAAGATGTGTAGGTGGGAACTATGGAAATCTATGGATGAGATTCCATCTATCCCATTCACCGATCAACAACCCTCATTTATTACTATAAAGGTTTTTGTTGTCGTCAAAGTGCACCCACTTAAACTTCAAGGCCTACTTTTGATCACTTGATCACGATGATTACTTTAACTAGATCAGACAATGATCACAACACCTCTGTCAACAGTCAGGATCACATCTCTAATTTTTATCTAGATGATGGTTAAGGTTGTTGGCCCCCTTTCTTGTGGCCAAACCAACTAATATTCAATGATTATGATCTGTATGGATCAACAATTTCCATGCATTTCGTCATCGTCGGCTCATAGCTCCAGCTTCCTCCTCGATATTGGAAACTACTCTTCTCCCGATGAAACTAAACTCAACATCAATGGACCATATTTTCCTTTGTCAACATTGTATCTTGTAGATCCAATGGTGAGGAGGGATCCTTCAATATATCTAAGGCCCATGCCCCCTTTCATTGTCAGAACTCTTCTCGATCATACCTTAGGTATTTTTTTGAACTTCTTCTCCCAACAAATGGCTCACATCTCACTGAATTCTCATTCGACGGATCAAAGGTCCTTGTCAAGTTCACAACTTGACTCTTTCTTGAATGCATACTTCGATGAATGACTGAGATACACTCACTGAAACAAATTGATGGCTAAGATGTCCCAATTCAGAGCTCAGTTTTATGTTAAAGAAACAGTTCAGCTTGGGACCTAGTCACTTTTGGGTTTTAACAGTTGACATCCTAAGGTTTTCCAGACTCTCAAGGGTTCATAAACTATTCTAAGACCTTCAAGGTCCTTCTGACTTCATTGTAAATGAATTTCTTTCATATCTTGCAAGATTTACACTTAATAATAGGAGAGTCCATCAAGACTTGGGGGTTCCTTAGTCTACACAAAAATTTACAGGGAACGAGATACTCCCTTCATCTCCCAAATGAAAATTTTCGCCATATCTTGCAAAATTTCCTCTAAACCTACAAGACTTCCAATATTACACAACACCACACAATATTCACTTGGATTTTGGTTGGATTATTTTCTTTAGTCTTCTCCATATCAGGCTTCTTTTCCTAATGGAGACATAAGTCATCCCCAACCCCAAGTTTTGACGATGAAATCAAATGAGTCCAGTCTTCAGAACCAAAGAATCTCAAACTTTGACTCTCAACGAATTTGATCATTTCGTTTCCTTTAACTTAGATGACGTTTAACGCCCATGCTTGCAACTCTTCTAAGATGTGTAGGTCAGACCTATGGAAATCTATAAATGAGATTCCATCTATCCCATTCACCGATCAACAACCCTCATTTATTATTATAAAGGTTTTTGTTGTCGTCAAAGTTCACCCACTTAAACTTCAAGGCCTACTTTCGATCACTTGATCTCGATGATTACTTTGACTAGATCATACGGTGATCACAACACCTCTGTTAATAGTCAGGATCACATCTCTAATTTTTAACTAGATGATGGTTAAGGTTGTTGGCCCCCTTTCTTGTGGCCAAACCAACTAATATTTGACGACTATGATTTGTATGGATCTATTTTGACAGATCAACAATTTCCATGCATTTCGTCGTCGTTGGCTCATAGCTCCAACCTCCTCCTCAATATTGGAAACTACTCTTCTCCCGATGAAACTAAACTCAACATCAATGGACCATATTTTCCTTTGTCAATATTGTATCTTGCAGATCCAATGGTGTGGAGGGATCCTTCAATATATCTAAGGCCCATGCCCCCTTTCATCGTCAGAACTCTCCTCGATCCCACCTTAGGTATTTTTTTGAACTTCTGCTCCCAAAAAATGGCTCGCATCTCACCGAATTCTCATTCGATGGATCAAAGGTCCTTGTCAAGTTCACAACTTGACTCTTTCTTGAATGCATACTTTGATGAATGACTGAGCTACACTCACTGAAACAAATTGATGGCTAAGAATTGTCCTAACTCAGAGCTTAGTTTCATGTTAAAGAAACAGTTCGGCTCGAGACCTAGTCACTTTTGGGTTTTAAGAGTTGACATCCTAAGGTTTTCCAGACTCTCAAGGGTTCATAAACTATTCTAAGACCTTCAAGGTCCTTCTGACTTCATTGTAAATGAATTTCTTGCATATCTTGCAAGATTTACACTTAATAATAGGAGAGTCCATCAAGACTTGGAGGTTCCTTAGTCTACCCAGAAATTTACAGGGACCGAGCTACTCCCTTCATCTCCCAAATGAAAATTTTCTCCATATCTTGCAAACTTTCCTCTAAACCTGAAAGACTTCCAATATTACACAACACCACACAATATTCACTTGGATTTTGGTTGGCTTCTTTTCTTTAGTCTTCTCCATATCAGGCTTCTTTTCCTCATGGAGACATAAGTCATCCCCAACCCCAAGTTCTGACGATGAAATCAAATGAGTCCAGTCTTCATATCCAACAAATCTCAGACTTTGACTCTCAATGACTCTGATCATGTTGTTTCCTTTAACTTAGATTACGTTTAACGCCCATGATTGAAACTCTTCTAAGATGTGTAGGTGGGAACTATGACAATCTATGGATGAGATTCCATCTATCCCATTCACCAATCAACAACCCTCATTTATTATTATAAAGGTTTTTGTTGTCGTCAAAGTGCACCCACTTAAACTTCAAGGCCTACTTTTGATCACTTGATCCCGATGATTACTTTGACTAGATCAGACAGTGATCACAACACCTCTGTCAACAGTTAGGATCACATCTCTAATTTTTATCTAGATGATGGTTAAGGTTGTTGGCCCCCTTTCTTGTGGCCAAACCAACTAATATTCGATGATTATGATTTGTATGGATCAACAATTCCCATGCATTTCTTCGTCGTCGGCTCATAGCTCCAACCTCCTCCTCGATATTGGAAACTACTCTTCTCCCGATGAAACTAAACTCAACATCAATGGACCATATTTTACTTTGTCAACATTGTATCTTGAAGATCCAATGGTGAGGAGGGATCCTTAAATATATCTAAGGCCCATGCCCCCTTTCATTGTCAGAACTCTTCTCGATCCCACCTTAGGTATTTTTTTGAACTTCTTCTCCCAACAAATGGCTCACATCTCACCGAATTCTCATTTGACGGATCAAAGGTCCTTGTCAAGTTCACAACTTGACTCTTTCTTGAATGCATACTTCGATGAATGACTGAGCTACACTCACTAAAATGAATTGATGGCTAAGAATTATCCCAACTCAGAGCTCAGTTTCATGTTAAAGAAGCAGTTCAGCTTGGGACCTAGTCACTTTTGGGTTTTAACAGTTGACATCCTAAGGTTTTCCAGACTCTCAAGGGTTCATAAACTATTCTAAGACCTTCAAGGTCCTTCTGAATTCATTGTAAATGAATTTCTTTCATATCTTGCAAGATTTACACTTAATAATAGGAGAGTCCATCAAGACTTGGGGGTTCCTTAGTCTACACAGAAATTTACAAGGACCGAGATACTCCCTTCATCTCCCAAATGAAAATTTTCTCCATATCTTGCAAACTTTCCTCTAAACCTGCAAGACTTCCAATATTACACAACACCACACAATATTCACTTGGATTTTGGTTGGCTTCTTTTCTTTAGTATTCTCCATATCCGGCGTCTTTTCCTAATGGAGACATAAGTCATCCCCAACCCCACGTTCTGACGATGAAATCAAATGAGTCCAGTCTTCAGAACCAACGAATCTCAAACTTTGACTCTGAACGACTTTGATCATTTCGTTTCCTTTAACTTAGATGACGTTTAATGCCCATGCTTGAAAATCTTCTAAGATGTGTAGGTGGGACCTATGGAAATCTATGGATGAGATTCCATCCATCCCATTCACCGATCAACAACCCTCATTTATTATTATAAAGGTTTTTGTTGTCATCAAAGTTCACCCACTTAAACTTCAAGGCCTACTTTCGATCACTTGATCCTGATGATTACCTTGACTAGATCAGATGGTGATCACAACACCTCTGTCAACAGTCAGGATCACATCTCTAATTTTTAACTAGATGATGGTTAAGGTTGTTGGCCCCCTTTCTTGTGGCCAAACCAACTAATATTCGACGACTATGATCTGTATGGATCTATTTTGACAAATCAACAATTCCCATGCATTTCATTGTCGTTGGCTCATAGCTCCAGCCTCCTCCTCAATATTGGAAACTACTCTTCTCCCGATGAAACTAAACTCAACATCAATGGACCATATTTTCCTTTGTCAACATTGTATCTTGCAGATCCAATGGTGAGGAGGGATCCTTCAATATATCTAAGGCCCATGCCCCCTTTCATCATCAGAACTCTCCTCGATCCCACCTTAGGTATTTTTTTGAACTTCTGCTCCCAAAAAATGGCTCGCATCTCACCAAATTCTCATTCGACGGATCAAAGGTCCTTGTCAAGTTCACAACTTGACTCTTTCTTGAATGCATACTTCGATGAATGACTGAGATACACTCAGTGAAACAAATTGATGGCTAAGAATTGTCCCAACTCAGAGCTCAGTTTCATGTTAAAGAAACAATTCGGCTCGAGACCTAGTCACTTTTGGGTTTTAACAGTTGACATCCTAAGGTTTTCCAGACTCTCAAGGGTTCATAAACTATTCTAAGACCTTCAAGGTCCTTCTGACTTCATTATAAATGAATTTCTTGCATATCTTGCAAGCTTTACACTTAATAATAGGATATTCCATCAAGACTTGGGGGTTCCTTAGTCTACCCAGAAATTTACAGGGACCGAGATACTCCCTTCATCTCCCAAATGAAAATTTTCTCCATGTCTTGCAAAATTTCCTCTAAACCTGCAAGACTTCCAATATTACACAACACCACACAATATTCACTTGACTTCATGAATTTAATAGATTAATGGTGGAAATAAAAGCATACATTCCATCTTACTTATAGATTTCAATTGATACATTCACATGAATTCACATTTTCCCATAATATTGGAAANTTGGCTCATAGCTCCAGCCTCCTCCTCAATATTGGAAACTACTCTTCTCCCGATGAAACTAAACTCAACATCAATGGACCATATTTTCCTTTGTCAACATTGTATCTTGCAGATCCAATGGTGAGGAGGGATCCTTCAATATATCTAAGGCCCATGCCCCCTTTCATCATCAGAACTCTCCTCGATCCCACCTTAGGTATTTTTTTGAACTTCTGCTCCCAAAAAATGGCTCGCATCTCACCAAATTCTCATTCGACGGATCAAAGGTCCTTGTCAAGTTCACAACTTGACTCTTTCTTGAATGCATACTTCGATGAATGACTGAGATACACTCAGTGAAACAAATTGATGGCTAAGAATTGTCCCAACTCAGAGCTCAGTTTCATGTTAAAGAAACAATTCGGCTCGAGACCTAGTCACTTTTGGGTTTTAACAGTTGACATCCTAAGGTTTTCCAGACTCTCAAGGGTTCATAAACTATTCTAAGACCTTCAAGGTCCTTCTGACTTCATTATAAATGAATTTCTTGCATATCTTGCAAGCTTTACACTTAATAATAGGATATTCCATCAAGACTTGGGGGTTCCTTAGTCTACCCAGAAATTTACAGGGACCGAGATACTCCCTTCATCTCCCAAATGAAAATTTTCTCCATGTCTTGCAAAATTTCCTCTAAACCTGCAAGACTTCCAATATTACACAACACCACACAATATTCACTTGACTTCATGAATTTAATAGATTAATGGTGGAAATAAAAGCATACATTCCATCTTACTTATAGATTTCAATTGATACATTCACATGAATTCACATTTTCCCATAATATTGGAAATCACACATTTACATTATTATTAGACAATAAACAAGATGGATTAAAAACTTATCTATTGAGGGAAGATAGCAACAACCAACGGATTGAGAGAGGACACCTTTCCTCCCAACCTAGGCCATACTATAAAGTGCCTTCCTACAATAATCCACCCTTGTTATTAGCCATGATATCATAAGGGAATGATTCAATTTAGATGATCCATGAAGGTTACTCTCCTTCCTCCACTGATAACAACAAAAGTTCCCCCCTTCCCACTAATCTCATGGATTCCACAGGATTATCAGGTAGTTTATCAACAAGATTTCCTTTGCACAAGAGATTCCCTTCTCTGCTATCAAGTCCCTCAACAACCTCCCCTTACCGGTGCTGGTTTCTATCCAATAAGTACCAAGATGCAACGCTTTATTTCTCCAGTATAGATTCGAGTCTTCTCTATTTCAGGGTGATCATCATCTAATTGGACAAATTTCCTATTTTCTTTAAGGAAATCTATCCACTTTTTTCTTCTCTTCCATCTATGAAAATGAACGCTCTGTTCACTGCACCCTTAGCTTGCGAGCTCATCGCTCACTCACCCTTCCTCAAAATATTCCCTCTTCTATGCAGTGCATGATCTCTCTTTGATACCAACCTTGTTGACTATGTTCTTTCCTCTCGTCTCGACTTCTGTCTCTATCAACTTCTCTCCTCTCTGTCTCTATCGATGATGAATTTTCACCTTTGGTCTCTTCTTCCACCAATGCCTTGGGATTCCCATGGATTTATGTAGACATGACTTTTTGTTCTGGGGTCCGAGTTACTGAAGGGGGGATCCGAGGTGTCCAGTTCTCCAGGTTTCTAAATCATCCCTTACCTTCTTCAAGAGACCAAACTATCATCAATTATTAACTGCCTCAACAAATGTTTTGACTTCCATTACTAGTCACATGGATGCATACCAATATGGGCATGCTAGCAGGTGTAAGATTATGTTTATAAGTATAGGCAATCTTGTTAAGTAAAATTCCTATTTTCTTCACTAAAATATCTTAGCTCCCCCTCACCTGTCCACTTCATCAATTCCACATGTGATATCATGGCTAGTACTCTCAAGGTTCTTCTCTCCTCAGTCAGTTGTCCAGTTTTTTCATTAATCAAAACATGATTACAAGCTTCATAAACATAACCATATGAAGTCTTCAACATAATTACAATCATGGGGGAAAACAGGGTGTTACATTCATGTAACACCCTGTTTCCCCCAGTCTGTAAATATAACTATATGGGCCAAGGAACTATGGCAAGCTTAACAGTGTGAATGTTTGATTTGATGTACTTTTGTACAAAAGGGTTGATGAATGTAAATTATGTTATTATAGTAGAAAATGGTTTTATGTGGCATGATTGTTGAAAGAGGGGATGTGCTAAGAGAAAAACCATGAATTCTATGAAAAGGTGGTGGAGGGGACCAGGAATGGTTGCGTTAACCTCCATCGAACCAGTACCATGCTGGAATTAATTGCTTAGATCAAAACAACCCTCTGACCTAGGAATGCATTTCAGCCAGGATGCTAGGTGGGAAGACCTCCTCAAGAGTTAATGAGGGGATGGGACAGACCATCCATCTGTAAGGCTTCCAAACCTGACCACAGACTGGGAATTCGATCCACACACAATCTTGCTGAGGAAGGAAAGAAAGGAAGCAGGGTGGGCAGAGGGAAGACTTGCGAAAAATGCAGATATGAGAGTGGAAGCTCTCGGGTCCGAGGGAGGATTGAAAGAGGAACAGTAAGTTCTGATCACAGAAAAGAGAGATTGAGACAGGAGAAGGAGAACAACCTTCATCCTTATCTATTTCTGTATTGGGATAAGGAGAGTAACCTTCGTCCCTACCTTCCATTGAGCTGGAAGTAAGAGATTGAATCTCAAAGCATCGTGGCTTAAGCTCGGGGGTGGCAAGTGATAAATCCATTGGGAGTGACTGAGACTATGGTTGAGAGGAAACGAGCACCCCTTTCAGCAGTCGCATCATACCCTATGGTTCTAATAACTGTTTTCTTGCCTTGTGCTTTGAATTGTAATTAATGGATGCATGTGAGTATTTATATGTCTATAAATGGTTCTTTTTTGTATTAAATGATTAAGTTATGAGCATGCGTTCATTCCCTTGATAACCTATACTTTTGCTTGTTTCTTCCACATGCTCTAGTTTAATCACTCAAAGGCGATTTCCCCGGGGAATTACATCACCGTTCTAAGAGTCAGAGCAAGCCTCTTGGCATAGCTACCGTTTCAGTAACCTCACAAGTTACCTTGCCTTGATCTAGAGCTTAAATCTCTACGAGTTGGGAAGGTGTTTCCTTCAAACGAGTAGTCTAGGAGACTTTGAACTCATGCCTAAGTCCTTAACCAAAAAACCAGACTAAGAGTGGGGATCATAACCCAAGAGTTATCTGAAGATCCACATGACCTGGGTCTAGGAACCTTGGAGCTCGAATCTCCAAGATGTCAAATTGCACGATAGTCAAGACAAACCCCGCAATCTCTATGAACCGTCAATATATGAATGGAGATCGAGGGTGGGAAACCATTGCAGAGTGCGAAGGTGAAAGTAGTGGACGCGCTGTTTCGCGGCCCAGAATTCACCATTTCCTTTGATCTTGTTGGGATGGAAGATCAATGACTCCGGTTCGAATAGGTTGGGAGAGTACTTCCAGAGTGCAGAGGTTGAGCTCTCTGATAAAGAGCACGCACGTTGGGACCCCGCAATTGTTGTGAACCGTCGATCAACGAACACCTCAATATCGATCAAATCATGACTACCAGACCATGAATAGTTGTGAGATGGGTAGTCCTGATCGCTTTTGGAAATTCGTGGAGTAACGGAGTCCCTCGGTATCATCGGTATGAGAGAATAAAAAAGATCAAAAGAGATAATGTTTTCAAGAGCGAAGGTGGGACCCAAGATTGTCGAACTCACAGAAGGAACAAAGGCTGAGGCCTTTGAACATTTACCAAAATCTTCCAAGTCGGAAGAAATCAAAAGCTCAGGAGGAGGAGAGACAACAACCGTCAAATTGGTTGCAGGGAGAAGCCTGGACCGTTAGATCAACATCCAGAGAAGCAGAGTAGAAGCACTAGGAAGGAATAGATCCTAACCATCGGATCTGAGCGCAAAGGGATGTTAGTCATCCGATATAAGGTAAAGTGCATGCATTTTAACATTTGTGTGCACGAGAGGGTTGACTGGCCAAGGTCCCGAAGTCCCAAAGTAAATTGGGACCATTCATCGCCAAGAGGGACAAGTGGTGCAAGATTTACAACTCTTGAGCAAGAGCTTGTGGTCAAGGAGAGAGCAGAATCGCCGAAGACCTGAAGAGAATCTGGACTGTTGGATCCAGAGGGCATGTGGTGAGTGATCGTGAACTCTGGGTGAAAACACTCTGGCAGAATGGGATGGACAAGAGTTTGAAATCGTCAAATCTTGAACAATTGAAGCATCTGGGAGATGTCGATCTGAAGGAGGACACATGTCATCAGATTGCGAACTCCAGATAGAACTTTCCAAAGGAAATGAATCAAGGAGGATTTGAAGTTTGAGATGTCCGAAGGCTGAAGTCTTGAAGCGGACAAAAGTCATCGATTTAAGGTGGACATGTGACGCTAGATCTAGCACTCAGGGTACAAAATAATCCAGAGGAAAGTAGAGGGTGAAAGTGTCGGAGTCCTGAAGTGGAATCTCAATCGTTGATCGAGAAGGGAGCTGAAGGCTGTTTATCCAGTCTTGGTTGAAAAGTGCCAAAGACCTGAAGTAGGTCCTGGCCGTTGATCGCCAGGAGGGGTACGTGTCAATGGATCAATGTATCCAGGTGAATCACAATAGGGTTTCAGTTGAGAATTGAGATTGCCGAACTCTGAAGACCTGAAGTGAATCTGGACTGTCTGATCTAGAAGAGACGTGGCATAAATCTATGAACTCTAGGTAAAGTCCTGAAGTAATTCATAGCCAACAGATTAAGGGGGACGTGAAAGAATATGTGGATTTTGGGTAAAGACCCGAAATAAGCCTCGATCATCCGATTCAAGTGGACATGCGACATAAATCAACATACTTCGAGGGGAATTAAAATTTGAGACTTAAGACTCCCAAAGTACGAAATCACGAAGCGATCAATGCCATTGATTAAAGAGGACGTGTGGCAAGAGATATGTGACTACGAGAGAAGGCAAGGGTTGAGAGTTGAAACTCCCAAAACCCAAATCATGAAATAAATCACAACCATTGATTTAGAAAGGTTAGATCTGATCTGTAGATTCGAAAAGGATAGATCTGAGCTGTCAATTTCAGAAGCATTGTCAAGGTCATGAGATCGACGGTCCCATCGCATTGCAGGGACCGAAGGTGCGCGAACTTTAAAAAGTTGAGGATGGGCCACAATCCAGACCACGGTTTTGGAGAAAGGACACGTGGAGGCTGAAGGTGAATTGTGGGGCGAAAAGTAGTTTGGTTTCAAACCACCCTTGGTCATGCCCGCAATCACGTGGTTACGTAAGGAAATCACCAAAGGTTATATCAAGGAAGGGGCTTATCAGAAAAGGATATAGTGCCCAGACTCCGATAGTTTGTAGGCATGAAGAGGAGGGTCGTGGGTACCTTTAGACCTGCACCAGGAAGTCGAAAGGGTCTGTGTCTAATTATAGAATGAGACCATCAAGGTCTCAAAGAGTCTTTTGTCTCCAGAATTAGAGATCCTTGACCGGGAAGTTGGACTGGTTCCCCAACCTTCCAAATTAGAAACCATGGATGGAGAATCTATCCTTTAAGAAAAGCGAAATTTTTTATGGCCCATCATGGGTGTGTTACAAATTGGTATCAGAGCATGATTACAACACTTGGCCTGCTTGAGATCATGTATGAGTCACGTAAGGAGGTATCATTATCTGCATTTACTCCTTGAGGAGAAGGGCTACAGATTGAACCTGTGATTTTGGGAATTCTTGTTGAATTTCAATAGAAGAATTTCTTTAGCCCTTTGTCAAAGTGATAAGTACTCTTACTGGAGTAGGGATATGCTAATTAACATTTATAATAAGACTTTAATGTGGATAGTTGAAGGTGGCAGGGTTCTGTCAAGAGCAACTGGAGCCCGAAAGATGAATGACCTGGTGTTCGTAACACTTCTTCTAAGCATGGGTAGTTGGAACCTCAGGCACTGATGATGGTTGATTATATAATGGTTAATACCTTTGTGGGCTTAAAGGAATCTGATAGGATCCGATAGGATCCTTGGAAGTTATAGTTACTTCTTTACATTAAACTTAGAGTATATAACTCCTCATTACCAGAGAAAGGTGATATGCGTAAAACCTTATGGACGCTGAGGCAAGGAGGTTTTCTTGCTAGACGTTGTCACATAAAGAGGAAAGTGACCCTGGTTGGTTATTTCCATGAGAGAAGGCAACATCAATACGATATATGACTGTGAGATTATTTCTGTAAGGGACTAGAAATATCAAACTAAAGGACACATATGATGAAATTAAACTATCAAGTGAATGCATTAAGTAAAAAGGTGCAAGAGATGCAGCTACGTATACACGAATGCGTATACATGATCATAAGGATGATTGGAAGATCCTTGGAAAAGGATATAGAAACCTGATATGTCCATGTGTGAACGACATGGAAAAGGCGCATGCAATAAGCTAGCATGATGAATACTTAGCTGTGTTTAATTATGCTTGAGTGCATGGGTTTAATGCATTGTGAAGATTCTTAATATGAAGACTGATATCAATACCAGTTAGGTATGAATGATATTAAACGTGCAAGTGATGCACATGTATTATGACAACGTATAGATGTAGGCACCACATGGTTGCCCCGATGAGTGAAATATAAAGCAAGAATTGCTCTTGTCCATATTAAATGAATATTATGGATGCATGGCTGACTCCATTATGAAGAGTCATGAAAGTTTTGTTCCAAATAATATCTTGAGGGGAATGTATTACCTTTTCCTTAGGGAGTACTAATATAAATATATGAAAGAGTAAAAGAGAAAAGGTGCTCTGATTGTCATGATAAGAGGCAAATGATTATGCCTTTGAGAATCACATGAGAATGATTGTGAACAATCAAGAGTTGACTGATTTTAAAGTAGAAATGTATGTGGTTAAGTACATCATGGATGTAAGTAAACAAAACCATAATATGTGTGGATACATAATATGGATGCATGACAAAAAAAAATGCATGTTTATATTTCTTAGAAAATGCTTAGTAACAAGCTTAAGCTAATTCAAGGTTGAGGCCATCAAAGATAGTCATGGATATGCAGTAAGGAAGTTGCATGCTGAAGGAATTCCCTATGGAGGAACTGTGTGAAGACACTGTCAAGAAAACAAAGTCACAACCTTAGTAACTGTTGAAAAACTAAACAGTG
>SNQJ01S0147389.1:0-23759 GCA_010110895.2 Picea sitchensis
TTCAATATATGACATTTTTACCTTATTATCCAATAATTAAGACATTTAAATGGTAACTTTGGGAATCTACCAAGGGTTACCAGTATTTACCTTTCGTGCAAAATTTGTTCAGAAAACATATATATATATATATATATACATATATAAACCAATGCAATTTATTTGATTAAATTCTTTTCGAGAACATTACATTTATTGGAAATAAAATTCTCCATGGTAAAACTAAGTTTTTTACCAAAAAATTACTCTTGTTGTGAGAAATATTACCCTGCGAACAGGTTAATCTCCCCTTTGAACCAAGACCCCTTCTTTGGTATAAAGACATAAGTAAACAAATGGTTGCTACTTTCCCTTTAAATCTAACTCAATCAATCAAGCAAGAGAGAGGAATAATGTGGCATTTCTTGTTTCGATGTTTGTCCTTGTTTCTCAACTCCTTGGGCTTGATCTCCAATTTCCTCAATGCAAATGAATTCCTACAAAGACCAACAAAGTAACTCTTCCTCCTACTCTATATGACTATATAAAGAAGATCTATCTAAAACAATTGAAATGACAATAAAGAAGAAAATTTAGGACACATGAACTTTAAGGGAACATGCCAAGTTTATATTAATTGGAAAGACAATGGAAAGTACTTACAAATCATGTTTGACAATGCAGTAAATTCTCCAATCTCTCCTCATCCATCCCCTTGCAAAAATCTCTTATGATCAGAATTATGATACTTTAGCAATTTCCTTCCCACATGATCAAAGGTTTGACACCTGAAAATCCCTCACTCTCTCACTTGGAAATTCCTTCAATTTATAGGAATCAGAGGCTCAACCACCATGATATAATAAGGGAAATGGTTGAGAAAATGAATCCATAATTTTGGATTTGATCCTAATATGGTGCCATAGGATAGGATTTGACCCAAAACAGCCTCCTCCTTTAAGAGTTGTCCCTTAAGAATAGTTATGATGTGCCATATTTCTCTCTAACCACACTAGCTCCCCCCTTGAGTGAGAGATAGAGAACCATTGGTTCCCCATAAAAAAGGAAAGGGTAGCATTGGCATACCCTTGGCATGAGTAGGGGAGTGCCACCCTTTATAAATTCCCAAAAATGGTCAAAAGTTCCAAGAAAAAGGTGTAGTTCCGGACCTCACATGTTGGGTTTTCTCTTCCAAACTAACTTAGGGATTATGAAAACTATGTTTGATGGTTTCAATAGGCTGAGACACTTTATAGGGTGCATATGACACTTGAGTTAGTGCATGCGACACTTAAAAATGTGCATAAGCTACTTTGTGACACTTGCGACACTTAGGGTGTGACAATTAAGTGAGACATTTTGATGTGTAACAGATGCACCCTAAAGTGTGAAGTCAAAATATAAATGATGGCCAAAACACTTTACAAATTCTTCAATGCAAGGCCGATGGAGTAGGAGAATGTGGAAGGAGATGCAAACAATCATCAATCATTATACAAATATGTTTTCATTCCTGAGGCAATCATACCTATGCTCAGAATATGAGTTGACTCAAAGCATGTCCACCGACTAATACACTGTAGATCCATGAGAATACTGACTAAGGATATGGCCACCGGGGATACAACGTGGATCCATGCCACCATGACATGAAATGATCACATCCATGAAAAATACACAATGGAGCTATGAGAAGACAAAACATAACCACATATCAATACAATGTGGATCTATGTTTCTTATTTTTCTTAGAAAACAACAAGAGATGAAATTTACTCTCCTTCTCCCAAAGGAACCTAGAAACCTAGTCCTCAATCCACCAGGAAAGTGGGCCTACTGTTATTTCTCATTCAATCACCAAACCTTCTGCAACCCCATTTATCATCTTGATTTGAAGACGCTACCAAATAGTTCTTGTACATAGAACAATATATATTTTCTCATTTCTCTGGGTCTAAGCATTTTTAAATCCAACATAGTACTAGCCTAGCAAGGGTCATCTCAACCATTGTTGGTTCCCCTCACCATTCCCTCTCATGGAATCATAATTTTTATAGGTAACACCTTCAACAATTATTCAACAATTTTCATTTTATTTGATAACAAAAATATTCACATTACCTTCTTTGTCAAGGGTCCATCCTTTCCCAAAATCCACACATAATCAATTTGTCCATAGTATTTTAGCAATAATAAAATTTATATTTACAAGATGGGGGAAATAGGGGTATTACCATCCCCTCTCCCTTAAAGGAATTTCATCCTCAATGTTCTACCGACCACTATGATCTTTAAGTACAATAGTGAACAAAAATGGTTATGCTTGTTTCATGGCATCCTCCATTTCCCACATAGCTTCATTTTAACCAAAGTGTTTCCACTACACCATAACCTATGCAATTGTTTTGTTCCTGAGTGGGATTTCTTTCCTGTCTAGTATGCATTGTATTCTAGTATGAATTCTCCCTTTGGTTCCATCTGGATCATAGACCAATGAATTATATGATTAGAATTATATATGCATTTCTTCAATAATGAAACATGGAAAACATTATGCACTTTCACTATGGCAGGAATTGCTAATCTATATGCTACAGGTCCCACTCTATACAAAATTTCAAAGGGCCCATAATACCAAGGTGCCATCTTGGCACAAGTTCCCATTCTCAAGGAAATTATTCTAGGTCTAATTTGTAGATACACATGATCGCCTGCATTGAACTCTCTAGGAGTCTTATCTTTTTCTTCATAGCTTTTGTGTCTGTCGTGAGCCACCCTTAGATTTTGTTTTATTTGAATTACTTGTTATTCCATTTCTTTTAACATATCTGGTCCAAGTGTAATTTTATCCACTGGGATGTCCCGCTGATTGGAATATTACATTGTCTACCATGGAGAGCCTCAAAAGGACACATCTACAATGACTTATGATAGCCATTGGTGTGGGAAAATTCTACCAATGATAGATAATCTTCCCATTTTCCGAGTTGATGCATTACATGCATCTGTAACATGTCTTCTAATACCTGGTTTATCCTCTCTATTTTTCCATCGATTTGAGGGTGGTAGGTTGTACTAAATAATAATTTAGTCCCAAAACCAACAAACAAATACTTCCAAAAATTTGAAGTAAATTTAGTATCTATATTTGATATGATTTCCTTAGGTATACCATGCAGTCTAAATTTTTCTTTCATGAAAACATTGGAAATATATATATCCTTGAATGTTTATTTTATAGGGATAAAGTGAGCTCCCTTTCTCAGTTTATCTACAACTACCATAATGACATCATTTTGTTTGGTTCATTTAGGCAATCCTGTGATAAAATCCATGGAGATGGTTTCCCATTTCCATTCTAGAATTGGCAGGGGTTGTAACAACCATGATGGAAGTTTGTGATGCAACTTAACTTGTTGACATTCCAAACATTTATCTAAGTAGTCAGCTATGCCATTTTTCATTCTTGGCCAATAAAACAATTTCTTAGTGGTTGTGATCATTTTTGGATAACCAAGATGGACAATATATGGTCTTTTATGTAGATCATCCATGACGAACCTCTTCAAGTCCTTACAATTTGGGATATACAACGAAGCTTTGTAAGTTAGTAGGACATTAGTCAATAGTTTATATCCATCATATTTCATCCATGTGGGCTCTTGCTCTAGATATGTCTTTACATTTTTGAAAAATTCATCTATTTCTTGTGCATTGTTAACCCTTCCCTTGATGTCTAATTCAAAAGTGCTTATATCTTCCAAGTGAATCACTTTCATGATTCTATTGAGGGAGTCATCCACCCTTTTCTCTTTTCCCTTGATGTGTTTTATTTCAAAATCAAATTCACTAAGAAGGTCCATCCACCTATCTTGTGCATTGAGTTTGGGATGGTCAAATAAATATGTCATCCCATTATGGTCTATCATATGTAGAAATATGTTTCCTAGGAGGTAATGCCTCCACATTTTCAAAGCATGTACTATGGAAGCTAATTCCAAGTCATGTGTCACATAATTTTATTCATGCTCGTTTAATTTTCTGGATTTGTAGAAAATCACATCCCTTCTCACATGAGGACTCCTCTGAGTCCTTCCTTGTAGGCCTCTATACAAAGAAGGAAGTCCTTGTTTGGGTTTGCAATTTTCAGCATAGGTGCATTGGTTAAAATATGTTTCATCTAATGAAAACTCTCTTCACACTCTACTATCCAAATGAATTTAAATCCCTTTTTCTGAAGGAAGGTGATTGGATAACCAATCTTGGAAAACCCTTTTATGAATCCTATATAGTAGTCTGCTAGGCCCATAAAGGATATTATAAAAGCTACATATTTTGGTGTATTCCAGTCCATAATGTTTTTGATCTTGTCAGGATTGACTATCACTCCTTCCTAAGAGATGACATGGCCTAAGTAGTGAACTTTTTTTTGGAAAAAGTCACACTTAGTAAACATTGCATAGACCTTGTGTTCTCTCAGCACCTGAAGTATTATCTTGAGGTGCTCTTCATGCTCTTCCTTTCTCTTAGAATAGATTAGTATATTATCAATGGAAACCAACATAATTCTATCAAATAACTTGTTGAGCACATTATTCAATAAGCACATAAAGGTGGTTGGTGAATTTGTAAGACCAAATCGAACCACCACAAATTCATTGTGACCATATCTTGTTCTAAAGGTCTTTTTGTGGATGTATTCATCCCTAATCCATACTTGATGGTATCGAGACCCCAAGTCAATCCTGCAGAAAATTATAGCACCCCTTAGCTGGTTAAATAAGTCATTAATGATTGGTAACAGATACTTATTCTTAATTATCATCTTGTTGAGTTACATGTAGTCTATGTACAACCTGAGTGTTCCATCCTTATTCTTCACAAATAAGGCTGGTGCTCCCCAAGGAGACACACTAGGACGAATGTAACCTTTTTCCAAGATCTTCTTTAAATGTAACTTGATCTCATCTAGCTCAGGTTTATTCATCCTATAGGGTTCTCTATACATTGGAACCACTCCAGGTATAAGTTATATTGAGAAATCAATGTCTCTTATTGGAGGTAGACCTAGTACCTCTTATAGAAACACATCTATATACTCTCTTAATATAGGATGGTCCTCTAGGATTGGTTTATTGTCCTCAACATAGTTCATTACTTGTATTGCATACAAAGGACATCCTTTTCTGCAATACTTATTCACTTGAAGGGTTGATATTTTTCTCAATTAGACAAGCTTTTGAATTCCTTGTTGGGTATTTTTCTTCCCTTCCTCATCTCCACACTCCATTTTTTTATTGTAACAAGACAACTTGGATTTATGGGAAACCAACCAGTCCATGCCAATATGCATGTCATAAGATACTAAAGGAAGTTTGTTTAGGGTATCTTGGGTATACAACCCACTCATAATAAATTGGCATGATCGATGACCTCTATTACCTTTATTTTTGTCCCAGTGGCTAGTTGTACCAACCATGATTTAACATGTTTTACTTGTTGAAGATCGCATTTCTCAAAAGTTTGAGGGGAAACATAACTCAAATTAGAACCTGGGTCAATTAAAATAGAAACAAGATGGTTGGTAATCGTACCTTCCATATCCGCCAATGAAGCTTGGTGATCATCTTATCTATTATCTAGGGATTCATAAATTTGTGGCATGCTCCTAGCCATGTCATTAAGTGTGGTAGCTTAATGGATGTTGTAGACCCTCCTATTATCATATTTCCTATGTTTCCAGTGCCTCAACAAATTTTATTCTCCACATCCACAACATTTCAATGGTTCTCTCTTTGTATTATCAATATTTCCTAGCATTGATCCAAAGGTTTTATTTCCACTCTGAGATGGAAAATTATGTTGATACACACTCTTAGTAGGAAGGTTCATCTTAGAGATTTTCCCATGATTCTTAAATATTGAGGACTTAAACCCCTTCTTCTTGAATCCCAATTTACCTTTCCTCTTCCAATCCTTATGAGGTTCTGCCTTGTGTTTGAAATTCTCATAGCAGTACCTTGCCTTCCAAATAATGTCTTCTAAAGTATTAGGTTCATCAAACTCAATTTTGTATTGGAAGGATTGATGCATCCCACTAATGACTCACTACTTATTCACCTTTCCATCCTTTATATAGGGAACATACCTCATTAGCTCAAGAAATTTGTTGACATATTTATCCATTGTGAGATGTCCTAGCTTGAGCTCATAGAAATCCTTAGTCTTCTTATCATAGTAAGTTTAAGAAAGGTACTTCCTATTGAAGTATTTCTCAAAATGCCTCCATGTTGGCATGTAGTGGGGAGATCGAGGGTTGAACATTAAATCACCAACGAAACCCTACATATATCATCCCTTTCTTCATCACCTGCAAGCAGGTGAAGTCTCACCTGAGGTACGTATGGGGACCACAGGAACCAGGATTCTATAGCCATGAAGGGAATGGAGACTGTTCTAACCTTGATTCTTAATTTTCATTCATTCAACATGAAATATACTATGTGCACAGAATCATAAAACATAGTAATGTATGACAGATTCCTCTTACTTAAGCATTCAACATGTCTGCGGAACCATCAAATATATATTCATATTAACCCTTAAGCATCTATTACATGTGCACAATAAATAGATTAAACCAACACATCATGACAAAAACACATCAAAACACATGAATTTAATGTGGTTCACCCCAAATGGGCTACGTCCATAATGGATGGATTCTTATATTATTCATTCATATTTAATCCTCACAACAATTCCACACTGTTCTCAGATAAGATACATCAGTTATATGTAAAATTCCCTATTCGTTCATGCACAAAGTGAACACTTATCTCAATCATCATCTGAATCTAACAAATGCTACTCATCATCACTACCTTATACCCAAAATCCATACATATGTATACATTGATACTAGGGCTTACCCTGTTACAAAATGGACCAAAAATTCTAACTACTTCTAACTAATTTCCGTCTTCTGCACATGCTGACTCCAGAAAATGTGTTAACTATATTCTTTTCCTCTGCATGTGTTTCCCCTTATCCTACTTGTTGCATGCTTTTATCCTTCATGATTCCAAAAATGTGTCCAAAATTATGCTCCAATAGGCCCCCAACACTCAAGCTTTCTTCCAGGTCTCCATGAAATTCTGGAACATTTCTCTTGAAGTCACAATCTCTTCCCTTTCTTTTGTTTCTTGTTGCACAATTCCCTTAGTCATCTCTGTAGTAATACAAGTCTTCAATTTTTCTACACTTTCTTGTACCACCTTATTGACCATGCCCTATGCAACTGCTAGTCATTCTATCACTTTGTATGATTCCTCCTGAAACATCTCGATTTCATGTGTGTGAGCCTACTTCTATTCCCTCATACGGTTCATATTTGAGTATAATTTTATATTTTCTATGATTGCTTCCATATTTTCTATTGGTGATAAAGTGCTCATAACTTCCTTAAACTTTTTCTCCTTGTCATGCGCAACCCGTAATTTCTAACCAATTTCCTATAGCTCTGCATCTTCTATTAGTTGATTTCATACTTCCATGTTTTCTTCATATATCTTGGCACACTCTACTTCTAGAATTCTGATTTTCTCTACACTTTCTATCACCGTATTTTCCCTTTTCTCTCTTTCCTCTAGTGGAGTTCTCGATGTCTGGCATGCCTCCAAATCGGTAATATTTTTTTGGAAGCCCTAAATGGATTCGCTAGTCTTCGACACTTGTTATTCCAATGGAGTATCCAATTCCATTGGTATCTATGGAAATTTTTTGTACACTTCCTGAATTGTTTTTTTCAGTGAACTTCTCTTTGTTCAACTTCATCCCGCTCCATCATAACTTTGCTATATTCTATATGAAATGATGACATATCATTTGTCACTTTGGTAAATTTCATTGTCATTGAATCTGCACACAAATGTGTCTCCTTTTTAACACTTATCTGTAAACCCTTTAATACATTCATTGACAACTTTAACAAGACTAAGTGAATATGACTTAATTCTTGTTCTTGGTTCTGCATCTTCGTCGAGGGGAACTCTAATGCTCCTACTGATAAATTCATTATTTTTCACTCTTCTGATGTTTCTGAAGGGTGAGATGTCATCAATTTTTCTTCCTTGGTATTCTTTGTACTCTCCATCTTCTCTTGTTCTCCTATTTGAACTGGCATTATCCTACTTGTCTCTAAAATCTATCGTAGTGCGACAATTTGTGCTTACACTTACAAGTTCCTTTATTCTCACTCAAAATCTTCCTCAGTAACCTCCTTGACTTGATATATGATCTTGCCTAAGTCATTTCTAGTTAGTGCTTGAATGGAAATTTCCCTCACAACTTTACTCTTCTTGCATAGCTAGACTGCTTTCCCCTTATCTATGTTTTTCCTCTTCTCTCCCAGATGTAGTATAGTCTTTTCTATGTCACCTACATCATTTACTTGGTTTCCTGATCCTTATTCTTATTTATCATATCCTACTTCTTCTACTTCTGGGTGTTGTGTATCTAGTTGCTTTGTTTCTATCATTGGGATCTTCCACTCAACATCCCAATCTTCCATGATATGTCTCATTTCTTATTCATTCACCCTTTATCTCATGGTTAGCCAATCTTGAGTTGGGTCCCTCTTAACTTTAATGTACATATGATGGTGTTGTGCCCTAAAATGCACAAATCCCTTGAACAATTCTACCACCTTCGGTAATGTTTGGTGTATCTTGAATGAATTGTTGAATTACCTGCTCATAGATGTAAAAAGTGATGTTGTTATCCAACTATCTCTCCTTGTGTGAAGTATGCCACAATTTGGCGTATCTCACTACCAAACATGGTTTTTCGTAGCTGATAGAAACTGTGTTTCTTCTAGATCCCTCCAAGACACTAATGAAATCAATATTAATAACCATGCACACTGATTTTTTTTCCCTTGTTCTGTGTCTCTCTGCAGTGCATCAAAAACTAATTTAACAGGAATGTCTCCTAGTTTATTTGTATGCCTTCTACGCACTTCCCCATTTCTTCTATCACACCTATCGACAGTTGATCCTTACAACACTTCCTCAACAATTTTTAAGCCAACACTCATGTTGCAAACCTGATGCAATCGTCATTAATACTTAATACATCGAGCCCACATGCTCCTCTATACGTATCAAAATTATTTTTCATACTCTCCAACAAAGATTTCTCATTTGACTTATCTATAAAAAGTGGTAATGGGACCTCCCCTGTCGTTGCAAACCCTGTTATCTGCATAATCAAATCTGTATCTATGGACACCACTCTATCCAACCATAGGTATCCACTAAGGATGCATATTAACAAAATCTTAACACAAGTGTTTATCACGACACTCCTACCAAAGTGTGATATATCTAACAAGTTCATAATTACTACCCTACTACCCAAGCCTGTGGCTCAAATAGGATAAATGATGTTTCTGGAAAAAGGACAATCTTCATTTATTTCTTTGGTGCTAAATTTGGGAAATTATTCTCATCTGATAGGTCGTGATATGCAAACTTCAGATTCTCCACTACGCCTAACACATCTTCTTCAATGATTACACCTAGGGGATTTTCTAGCTCCACGATCTCATACTTTTCCTCCTTTTATAACCTGACTAGCTTCATTGTCAGCTTTCTAGGAAGTATATAGTCCATCAAAAAGTAGGTTGAACTCAACTCTGACTCAGATGCTCCTTGTGTTCCTTCTTGTATAGGTGATATTGGTGGCTTAGTACATTATTTCCTCATTCCTAATGTTGATGTTACTGTTACCTTGGGTGACCCCATATCTCTCTATAACACACTTCCCTCAACAACTAAATCCTTCATCTCCATGTGTGTTCGCTCGACTCTCTACTCTCACTTATCTCAAATGACAATAACGTTTTTTATTTCGACCCCTCAACTAATTTTATAACTTTCCATCAATTGTTACTTTCCCTTTTTGTTCCCAAACCTAAAATCAAATCCAAATTGTACTCACATTCAATTATTTCCATACTTTGCAATAATTTTAGATTATTTTGCAAATCATGGTCTAGATTTTGCCAGTCTGTCACGGTCTTATCGCCACTTTCCATTTATGACTACATTTCTCCACTACTTCGTTGTTATGATCTCTCATTAATGTTTGTACCATCATGTATGATTTTTAATGAATTTCCTAACCTCTACGCATATCTGTATCACACTCCAATCCTCTTTCATGTGAACAATTTCTTCCTCTTTCTACATCTCTGCGACATTTTATGGAGTTATCTCTTTACTCGTTTATCCTTATGCATCACTTCAACCATCAAATTAATTTATTTCTTTTCTTATTTTATTTTTCTTTTTCTTCTATAATACACTATAATATAATTACTAAGGTACACATACTACGTGCTCGTACTAGTGCACGAAAGTATGTATTTCCCTATATAGTTTCAGTCCACTACCATTAACAATTCTTTCTACAAATTATCCATTTAGTTTCTCCAATTGAACAACACTTACAACTCTCAGAAACCTTATCACATATGGGAATAACCAATGCATCTAAAACTTTCTAGGGTACTGCAAAAACTTGTTGTCGTAGAGAAAAACAAAGTCTCCTACCTGGAACTTCTTATGTTTAATGTGCCTGTCATGACATTCTTTCTCTCACACTTTCTAAACTTGCATATGGAAACCTACGAAAAACTGGTATTCTTCCATATTTACTAGCTCTTATAGTCTCTTCTCCACTACACCATAATCTATAAGCTTTGTCAGTGCAGTAATGTGTAGGCACAATATTATGAATTCCATGGGCATAACAACTTCTTTTCCATACACTAGTCTGAATGGGGTTTGTCCTCTCAACTTATTACTTGTAGTCCTATATGCCCATAACATGGGTGGAATCCTCAAGTCCCAACCATCTCGACTTACATTACGCGTCTTCTCCCCTGTTTATAGAAAAAATATCCAATGCGGACACAGACCAATATCCCTAGCTTGGGAACCCAAAGCTAGAACAAAACAACACAAAACCTATTAATTTTCTTAGATTCATACAATAGAAATACTTATAAGTAAGGAATCATACCTCTTTATCAACATTTTTCCTTGCTAATTGTAGCTCCTAGATTGATTCAGAGGCTTTTGAATATAAACTTGCATAAGAAAAAAAGCTAACTGGTGAAATAAACAATAGTATTTCGATAAATCTATACAAATGATCAAAGATAAATGTAATAAAGACAATTTACAATGAACAATATTTATAGGAAAGAAACCATGTTACTATATTAATAATAATGGAAGAGTTACAACCAGTTTCTTGGTGTTGTGAGGCTCTTTCCAACGATTCATTTCTCTAATACCCATATTGCTTCCATGAGCTCCATCACCATCAACTGAACAATTTTACACAAGATTCTCTCAAGGCCAAATGAAATCTTCTAATCTCAAATTCAAAGATAAAGCTATCAACCATTACTCACTACTAGTTATTATCCATTAGTTATTAACCTTTTCTCATGAGAGAAGTCTCCTTTTATAGATTTAAGAGGAGGCTAGGATGAGAGGTTAGGATCTCCCCAAATCAGGAGTACGGGTGAGATCCAAATCGATCGAAGGACACCTCATATCCAAAGCTTCTCTCTAGAAACTTCATGAATTTATTCCTTTTTCTTCCCTTTCAAACAATGTCACACCCTACGAACTAGAAACATGAGACATTGTCATATTTTGCAGTGGTGCGACATGTGAAACTTTCACAAAATAGTGTTTTTAAATACATTCTGACTTCTTTCAAGGAAAGGTATTTATTCAGTGATCATGGATTTTAAGCTTTGGATGATGGAAATTAGGTGAACATTATCATTTGTAAAAAAATAATGTGTAACAAAATGCCCTCCAAAGTATGAATCTAGAAAAGGGAGATAGTCGAAATGCTTTGTTGTGTATGTATTGAAACGAAGAATGCATCAGTTGGAGACTGCCAACAAAAAACAAGGAATTATAGTATCATTACTAAGGTAGGAATTCCCATACTTAGAATACAAATGACTCAATGCATAAGTTCTTACATACAAATATTTAGGTCAAGTATGATAGCTCATGGCCACCAAAGATACACCATGGATCCATGCCAATGTATCTCAAATATGAACATAGACACAAAAGATACATTGTGGATCTATTTTATAAAGACTCGAATTTGAACATAGCCATGAGACATACAATGTGGATCTATGTAAAATGCATACTCAAAATACTCCATTGCAGCATGCATCTATCAGATATAATCAAGGGTCTTCATATCCACCATTCATAGTACAAATCTAACAATGTGAATAAATGTGTCGAAGTTGAACATGGTAGAAATCAGCTAATTACCAGTCAATGATGAAAATTGTTAACAAATACGAAAGGAATGATCAATTATGATGATATCCCTTAAGGTACGTAAGTACATTTTATTCAGTGTGAATATATGAGTTGAATTATAACACTCATAGAATAATTCAATCGAATGTCAATGATGAAAACCTATCATCAAAGGTGAGTAAACTTTCCATTGAGGCATGCAAGTACCAAGGTACTGAAAAGTTTCTAAACCATCTTCCTAGATAATGTGATGAATTCAATAGGAAGTGATCCATCGTAGGAGGGACTTGATGTATCCACCATCAATGACGTAAAATAGGTACAAAGATTTGAAGTAGATCAGAGTATAGAGTGATTTAGGACTGACTCAGGGATGGTTGATACTGTAAAAATGGCTGACGTGATAGAGGGATTTGTGTTTGGATTTCTCTTGAACATGTTCATGACACAACAACTATCTTAGCAACACTAAATCAAAAGGAGGATCATAAACCAAAATAAAAATTTGGAGAAAAATATGATCAACAAGATACAAGTGGATTTCCCAATCTGACATGAGTAGTGAAAGAGCATCACGTTCAAGAGTGACTTGCTTCCAAAAATTAATATAGATTTTATACAAGTTCCCTTCCCAATTTCTCCCTACTATTTATGGTGAGTACCTCTTTATTTTTACACAAGATTGAGGAGGATAACATATGTTCATACTATAATCTCATCCTTTAAATGAGTCCTTCAGAGTATTTTTAACGAACCCTAGGAAGGAGTGGTTCAGTCCCATATGGGTCTTTCAATGTAAGTTTTACGAGTCCATAGAAATTAAACTCGTTGGTTTTTCATGTTTAGGGAGTTTGAAAAGAACTTAAAGGAAACTCAAGTATTAATTTTTTCGTAAATTTAGTTCCCCAAGTCTGAAAAAGTATAAAATAATACCTAGGAGAACTCTTCTAGCCATGATTGACTAGAGTATTCATTTTTCATAATTAATCATACTCAACCCAAAAAAGGGTTAAACTAATACTGAATATATGCCCTTTCAAATTATTTAACAAGTGTGAAAGGAAGAAAGTTCGCTCGACAATCTTTTCATATTTATAGGGTTTTGAAAAGAGCTTAGAGAAAATCCCTAGTATAGTTTTTTTATATATACATTTTCGAAAAACTATAAAAAATATTCTTAACCATAACTTTATGTATCAAAATTTGACCCGTAATTTGAAAAAACATCATTTCTTCTCAAACATTATATCAACCAAATGAGATACTATATAAAAGTGGAAAAAATGAAATAGTATATATAAAGAATATTCCATAATTTATTTTTACCATTTGTGTTTTTACCTCTAAATAGTGAAAAAAAAAAACATTTTGGTTAGTTCTTTAGGCATTGATTGCGGATGGATCTATGGATGATTTTGAATTCCATATCCACCAGGTAGTAGATCCTTCCCTCTCCTTCAAATTGATGTCTAATTTTTTCATTCCAAGCTAGTTTTAAGGTGTTTTTAGGATTTTTCCAAGGCCTAAAATGTGCCACACAGGTGTTGGAGGGCCCCCATATCAAGGATTGCAACACTTAAGAGTGTCTTAGTCCCACCTTATCAAGAAGTGTGACTATGTCTCTCTCTGTGTTAAAATAGGGTGCAAGATCCATCAAACTCGATTTTTTTTTGCATTTTACATTGTGGGGTTTGAAAATCTTTGATGCCAGTTGATAGATAAGTTCTCTAATTATTGTTCGTAGGATTTTCATTGGAAAAAATGTTGGAATGGAGGGAGTGAGATCATCAAACGGAAGATAAAATTGTAGCCAATGATCCAAATACCATGTTGGCACTCCATAGGTGTGGGTTAGAAAAAATATTCCAGGTTCATGGGATGAGGGCCTAAGTTCATTTATTGGAATTCCTAGTAAAGTTGTGGGAACTCGATGAACAAGTTTTCAAGGTTTGAGTTCATGATCTAGCCTTGGAAATTGAATATATTTACTTATTAACTAGGCTCTCAAGATGAGGAAAGAGAGTGTATTTTTCTATATTTAGAGGAGGTGGTGAGAAGACCGAAAGGTACATCTCACAACACTGCATTATAGGCACCAGAAAAAATAGTGAGAGGATCCCAATAACAAATATTGGAGATTTTTTCTTAAGAACCGTCCTTTTCACTATTACTTGAGTTGTTGAAAGTGTGGCTCCTCACTTGTATACCAATGCTCAAATATAGTATGCCATTGATTGTATGGAACCCATAACATTTAACTAGTGTGCATGCCTTCTCAAGAGCATGAAAGACCAATTGACCAAGTGTAATACAAATTGATTTAAGAAGTTGGTTATGGTTTGATTTTAGTATCTTTCTTTCTCGAGAGAGTTCCATTGTTACGTTTACAAAGTATGGAGTTGAATGAGCACCCTGACCCGCACAAGCCTTTTATGAAGAGTTGGGTGGATATGATGGCATGCCATGGTGGTAGCCCAATAGTTTCATATGATGAGAAGATAAAATAGATGAAGAAACAAATCATCATGATCGAAGACTATGCTTATAAAAATATGGATTTTATAGGATGTCCAAACTTAGTCCTTCCAGAGGGATACTAGTGGAATGATTCAGGTAAAAAAAATACATTTTTGTTTTTAATTTTTAATTTTTAATTTTGTTGTTGTATTGAGACTAATTTTGTTTCCATCATGCAAATATTGGGCTCAGAAGACCATATGGGACTTAATCCATACAAATTCAAAGTGAGCAGGGTGTCATGGTTTCTTATGATTGCTAAGCAACATAGGAGCTCGAGAAAATATAAAACAACCTTGAGGGGTTGACCTTGGGTATAAAGGATATTCATATTGATGATCTACCACGAGGATACCAACGATGCATTGTGGGCGTATTCAAATGCATAACTCATTTACTTCAACTAGTGGCTCATGCCATAGTATGATACCACAAGAATCATGAACTTAGATATGACTAGGATCCTTTCAGTTGTTTGGTTATCAACATGTATTGATATAAAAGATGTAGGATTTGTGTTGTCCCAACACATTTTGTAATTTTTTTTGAAAACTTAATATAAGACGATTTCTACTTTTGTTCTATTTGTTGCAAAATGCATATGTGAATTTTACAAATGTTAAAAATGTATATATAATACAAAATTATCTAAAGCATTTTTTAATGTATTTAGATTTCTTGGAATGTGTTCATATTCTAAATAGTCAAACTCTCTTTCTAAGAGACAAACCTTAAATATACTCGTAAAAGAGTAGGAATTTTGATAGAATAAACGTTACTTAACTACAATACCACAAGTTGAGAGTCAATTCGAACAACTAAGTGACAAATGCCAAGTGATATAGATTTATTCAATATTTCAATAACTGCACTATATTCCACGATATTTTTAGTTGTATGACCAAGACATATACCATGTAGAATTATCAACTCATTAATAGGCGTGTATATTTCCCATACAACAGAAGCGAGGTTCTGAGTACTGTGACTAACACCATAAAAAAATCCAACATAAGGTGAAGGGAGGGACCACATCTGCAAACCAAGTACAATGCAAGATAAGCAATAAACATAAACAGTTGAAAAATGAGAGAATAACAAACCAAACTATGGTACAATATATACAAAGCACTTATGTAGAAAGACTCTAGGCATAATACTTATTCAAGTAAAGAACGATTCCACACAAAATACACATTTATGTGGATTTAAGAGAATATTGTAATGTTGAAATCTAAGGAATATGGCCCATAGATGTTGCAGGCAATCTTGATATTGCATGGATTGTGTAGGAAAATCATCAAGATATGGTCAAACAATAATCTTAATGTCAATAAATTCATACAGCATAACATGTTGAAAAGTAGCTCCAACATTTTTAAGTCTGAAAGGAAGCTTTCGATAGGTGAAAGTACCCCAAGGACAAATAAAATAATTTTTATGTTGATTCAATGGTAGTATGTTTATTTGAATATAGTTGGAAAAACCATCCATAAATGAGAAGATTTCACTACCAGTACAGTCATCGACTATCTAGTTGATAAAAGGGGTTGGGTAATTATCTTTCGTACAAAACTAATTAATATCCCTATAATAAATACATACATGGATCATTCCTTTTTTCTTTGTGACAGGAACAATATTGGAAACCCAATTAGTGAGAGGTAGGGGAAAAACAAAACCTGCTTTAATAAATTTTTCAACTTCAACTTTAATAGCAATGGATTTTAATGGATGAACAGGACGAAGATTTTTCCGAACAGGCCTGGATTTAGGATATCTCTTAATTTAATGAATGAAAATTTGCGAGTTGATACCAAGAATTTCTTCGTAATACCAAGCAAATACATCATGGAATTCTTGTAATAGGGTCGTATAAGTTTGAATTTCATTAGAGGAATAAGAGGTACCTATATGAATGTTTTTCATGACCTCGAGGTTAACCAAAATATTTATGGGCATAGTAATGAATAAATTCCCTACATTTCCTTCAGATAAAACATCATGTATTAATATGGGAGTTTGGGAATTCTCAATTTCCTATGATGGAAAAAAAGATTCTAAATGACTCTCAAGAGTCTTGAGCTTAGGAAGAAATTAGGAACGATGATGACCATCATCCCATGTAGTGTCCTCCAAAGACCTAATCTCGATGATACTTTCATCAGTATGGAAAGTATCATCAAAAGGATTAGGAGATGTAGTAGAAATAATTCAAGATGAGTGAGAGTATTCATCTAAAATTGGATTTGATCGATCATTTATCTCAGAACTAGCCATAGAGGCATATTGGATGGATTGATAAGCCAACTCAATTGGACTAAGAAACATTTGGTCATCGTATATATCATATTCTATAGTACTTGGTACTACCCAAGGATCATATGATTCCAGGGAACTACTAGCATCAGTAAAAATCATGTTAATATGAGTGAAAACTAGAGGAATTTCGAGTGGTGGTAGTGGAGAAATATCGAGTGGTGGGAGAGGAAAAGTTACCATTAGTGATGAATATTTTAAAAATACCCACACCAACATCCTCGTAAGGATATGCATTTTTTTCTATTAAAGGAACATTACCAATGTGTGAATCAAAATTAAAGTAGGCAAGTTGGTATACCGTGACTATTTTTCCTTGACGAGGGAAAAAAAGTACATGAAATAAGGTAGAAACCATGGCATACATGGAATAAATCAACCACTTCTACCTAAACAATAACAATTTTACCTTCTAATTCTATTGGAAATGCATTGAACACTCCAAAGGGTTTAAATCTTCTACCATCAAAACCTTTTAATGTATTATATGATTGATTGAGTGAAGGAGAACTGACATCTTTCCAACAACTGATGGAAATTATGTAGGTTGAGGCTCCTTCATCAATAACAATACGAAAAATAGTTTTCTCTTGCACAATAACTTGAATTTGAAAATTAAGCTGGTGGGGAAGTCTTGGAAGATGAGTTTTGAAATAAAAAACTACCATATTCATGTCACTCGTATCAAATTCACCAATAGATGAAAACAATTATATTCATTGCATAGGGAAAGTATGAAGGAATTCGAGGGAGGAAATTGTAGAGGTTTCTTGAGCCAAGTATTCCACAATATTGTAGTTTTGAGCATCTCGTGTGTGTGGGTTAAAAGGAAACTGAAAAATAACACCTTTTGGAGGTGTTCATATCATAGTGTCAGAACCATGTCGATCAATTTGAAGAGGAACAGGAGTAGGTGAAGTATATGTAGATGTAGCAACACTTCCATTGGAAGGAGTATTATCTTTGGTTCGTGTAGTTACAAAAACATGTTCAATATTTTCTTAACACATAAGTACATAAGAGATTTCTAAGGCAGAGCGTTGATCTTGCACAACCATTTGAGTCTGCTGAGATGGGAAAGGATTTGTTAAAAAAATATGTTCGGTTGGAGTTCCTTTAAGGAAATGAGTAACATCATAATGATGCAAACGATCCTTAGTATAATTTTCTTCTTCACAAATGAGACAAGGATATTTAGGCTTGCATTTTTGTATATCCTCATCAAGTTGAGTTTTTTGTTTCTCTTGTTGTGGGGCATTTTTCTTAGCTTTTATTTTTCCCTTTATCTTACTTCTAGGTTGTTGATATTTACTGGTGGTTGTGGATTGGATTGTGTTAATCTCATAATTTTTTCCAGGAGAAGTAGCAGGAGGAAAAGTTTTTTACGTGGTAGCGACATGAGTAACCTTAGGGTTAGATTGAATAGAAGGTTTAGTCATAGATTCTTAGGTAAAAAAACCTACCACACCATCAACGCCATGATATTTTGTAGGAGTTATAGTAGTTGGATTAGTTGATGGGCAAGGAGGCTATGAAATTAGATCATATAACGTGCCAGATTGTGAATACACAAGGTCCAAATACTGAGCATGAGTGATATCTTTCTCCTTGGTTATAGTGCCACCCATAATGGCATTGTAGGAAATAGGTGGTAACAAGGACTTATTAAATCAATCTTCCAACAATTGGTCTAGTATACTGGATTTAATCAAATGATGTCATCATCTCCACTCATGGATATGATAAAAAATATGAGTCGATATCTTCTGTTGTAATGAGGTTAAAAGTTATGTTCCAGTTTGATAATGAATGGGAAGTTGGCAGTGGGTCAAAAGGGATATTGCCAATGAATTAAAGTCTTGAAGTGTTCCTCACTGTAATTATATATACCATAGCAACACTTTCTATAAGAGTGGGATGGAAAATTTGTAAATGGATAGAATCATCATTTAAGAAATTTGAAGAACACCATACATGATAAGTCATGACGTGATTTTTGGGCCTTCTCCATGTTTCCCATCGAATTTTGGAATATCACTTGGTAACTTAGTAGGAATAGGAAACAAAAAAGGATAATGAAAAATGGGATCATTCGTTAGTCGTGATAGGTCGAGTAATTCTAATGTTTCCAGGAATGGTAACTGTCGAGTAAATACAAGTTGTTGAAATGTGGGATATTAGTAAGCAACATAAGGATTAGCTCTCAGGGGAGGAGGATATCCTTGTTGAGGGTATGTTGGTGATGTAGGCATATGAGTTCCACTAGGATGATAAACCTGAAAGGGTTTCCCCATATTCATTTATGTACCAGTAATAGAATTATATGCATGGAATTTTTAGCCAATAATCACTTGAGTTCCACCAGCCCCACCGGCTTGAGGTAAATTTTATGGAGTGCTTGCCATTCTGGGGAATGAAGCACCACCAAATATTTGGGTACCAGTAGGGTTTCCTATATAATATTGTTGACCAATAGAAGGTTGTTGACCAATAGAAATTTGTTGACCAATAGGAGTTTGTTGACCTAGAGAAATATGTTTCCGAAGAGGAGGATGTTGACCAAGAGGAAGTTGTTTCCCAAAAGGATGGTATTGAAAAAAAGGGAGATAAGTTCTGGAAGGGTAATTCCCAATAAGAGTTTGTTTTCCAAAAGGAGGATTTATCCCAGTTAACAGAGGTTTCCCCCAAGAAGGAAAATAGGGTAATAGACTAGTACATATTGTAAAAATTTCGCAATTCTATTTGCGATGTTATGGACAAAATTGGCCATACTATCGAAAAATAGAGGAATTTTTTTTTTTCCCATATTGTTAGATAACGTCGCAAGTGCGACATCATACAAGAATATGTCTCTATTGTGATGAAGAGGTCACTATTGAGATTCCATTGAACTTTCGTCTCTCTTGCCATGTTTGTAAAATAATTGTCTCTCTTGCCACATTTGTAAAATAGTCGTCACAGTTGCAACGTTATGGAAACTAGGTGCAACATGATGAACATTGATGCAAATGTGGATGCCTCAAAGATTATGTGGGGACATCATACATCCTTGAGTATTGAAACCCACCCATACCATCAAGGCATGTTTCTAGTCTAACCATGTCAAATTTTGATGCATACAGGCACATATTAAAGAAATTTCAATGTTGGCCCCATTCACTAGTGCTCACTATGCGAGGTCGGTGCATGACATTTGTGATGGTTAAATTGGATGTTCCATGACATTTCAAGAGAGTTCCAACAAAAATTATATGGATGGAAACAACGACATTTGGAAAATATGAGACACCCCATTGTGAACGTTGTTGAAAACATGGACGATCTCAAATATTATGTGGTCAGGACATCAAACATCCTTGAGTCTTGAAACCATCCCATACCATCAAGGCATGTGTCTATTCTAACCATGTCGAATTTTGATGCATACATGCATAGTTTGAAGACATTTTAGTGTTGGTCCCATTCACTGCTCACTATGCGGGGTCGGTGCAAGATGACATTTGTGGTGGGTTAATTGAAGCTTCTGAGACATCAAATCGACTTCTTAATTCAAAAATAAAACCCCCCTTAATTATTATGCAGGCACATCAAACATCCTTAAGTATCGAAACCCTCCCATACTTTCAAGGAAACTATATAGTCTAACCATGTCAAATTCCGATGCATACAGGCACAGATTGAAAACATTTCAATGTTGGCCCCATTCACTACTCACTGTGCAGGGTCGGTGGAAGAAATTTGTGATGGGTGTATTTGAAGTTCCATGTCAAATTTCAAGATAGTTCTGACAACGATTCTATAGAAGGGAATGATGAATGATGACAATGAGAGGTGCAGCATGATGAACGTTGATGAAAATGTGGACGATCTCAAAGATTATGTGGGGACATCATACATCCTTGAGTCTTGAAACCCTCTGTTATTGGATAAATCGGTAGGTGCGGACACTAACGGATCTCCCTAGATCCACCTAGATCTAGAACAAAACACACCAGAACATGACACTTTCGTTAAGTTTTAAATATTGAATTTACTAACTAAAGAGGGATAGGTGAAATACCATTTAAATGTTGATTCCTCTCACCATCGCCATCCTTGCTCCATTCCAACACTCATACAATGATGATCCTGCAAAATAACACAACCAACCAAAGTTATAGTAATAACATAAACTCAATATAAACCTATGTATGCGATCAAGTAATCGTACAATAAAACACAACAAGCTTTATAGGAAAGAATTATATTACTGTATCATATTAAATGTGAAAGAGAGATTACAACTATGNCCCCACACACTTCCACTCCAAGAATTCTGAGAGAATAGATCTGATAATATTCACAATCTATCTTGACAAAATGGCTCATCTAGCCAAGCTAACAATCTCCAAAGCTCAATCCAATCCAATATCAAAAATCAAAAGCTAACCTTCTCCATGAGAGCTCCTCTCCTTTTATAAGTTGAAGAGGATAAGGTGGGGAGGTTAGGATGATCCCACTAAATCATGAAAGCGAGTAAGATCCAAACCATTTAGATGCCACCTCATCATGGAAGTTTCTCCTTCTGGAAGCATCGAGAAGATGCTAATTTTTCCCATGTATGAGCATTTTTGCACCCTGCCTATATAGAAACCTGCAAACACTTCACAACCTAGCTATGGTGTAGCCTACAAAAATCAGGCATTTTCGTACCCTAGCTATAGTGAAGCATGCAAAAATCCTCTTTAATAGGGTTTTTACAAAGGGAAATGCAACTTTTTTTCTCAGGAAAAGTTCTTCTCCCTTCTTTCTTCAGGAACTCGGGCTACTAACCCCTCTAAAGGAAACATATAGGTTTACATCATTAACAGTCATAGAGATGATGAAAATGATGTGTAACAGAGAGCCCCCCAAAGTATGAAGTTAGAATAGAGTGATAGCTGAAATACTTTGTCGAGTGTGTGTAGGGTACAAGGAACAGTTAGTCGGAAACCTACCAACAAACAAGGAAATACAATACAATAATATATCATCACTGAGGTAGGAATTCCCATACTCAAAATACAAATGACTCAGAGCATAAATGTCGACATGCGAAGATCCATGTCAAGTAATACAGGTCATGGCCACCAAACATACACTGTAGATCCATGCCAATATGACTCAAATCTGAACATAGCCACCAAAAATACACTGTAGATCTATGTGTTAAAGACTCAAATTTGAACATAGCCACCAGACATACAATGTGGATCTATGCAACATTACAAATTGAATATACTCCAACGCAACCTTAATCTGTTAAGAAAATATTTAGGGTCTTCATCTCCACCACTCTATAGTACAAATCTAACCATGCAAATACATGTGTTGAAGTCGAACATGGTAGAAACCACATGATTACCGGTCAATGATGAGAATCGTTAACAAGTGTGAGGGAAATCACCATTACTGTCAATGACTCCCAAGGTACTCTAGTAGAATCCAACGAATGTGAATTAATGAGCTAGAGTCAAACACTCGACGAAATCTTTCGATCAGGGGTCAATAATGAAAACCCATTGTTGAAAGAGAGAAAACCTTCCATTGAGGCATGCAAGTTCCAAGGTACCAATTAGTTTCTAAGTCTAATTCCTGGATAATGAGTTAATTCGATAGGAAAAGTCTCATCACAGGAGGGCCTTAATGTATCCCACATCAATGACATGAAACGAGTAACAAGATTTGAAGTAGATCAGAGTAACAAGTGATTCAGGACTGACTCAGGGATGGCTGACGCAATAGAAGGCTTAAGGACTGCAGAAATGGCCAATGCAATAGAAGGATTTTTGGGTTGGACATCTTTTTGAACATATTGATGACACAACAACTGTCTTGGAAACACTAACTCAACAATAGGGATCACATACCAATTTGTAATCTTATAAAGGAGTATGATCAAGAGACAAGCAAATTTTCCAACCTAGACACAAAGCGAGTGAAAGGGTGTCATGTTCAAAAGTGACTCTTCCATGAAGTACAGGTTTAGACACATTTCTTTCCCAAAATTCCCCCCACCATTTCTAGTGAGTACCTCTTTATTTTTACACAAGCTTGAGGAGGATAACATTTGCTTGAAATGTAAGCTCATCCTTCGGATGAGTCACTCGGAGTATGTTTAACGAACCCTAGGAAGGAGTGGTTCGGTCCCACATGGGCCTTTCAATGTTTGTTTTATGAGTCCAAAGAAAGAAAACTCATGGTTTTTTCATGTTTATAGAGTCTAATAAAAACTTAAAGAGAACTCTCTCAGTTCCTTTTTCATCAAGTAGTCTGATGAGACCAAACAAGAGATAAACTATCACTCAACATACATTTTCTTCAAATAATTTAATGAGCGTGAAAAGAACAAGATTGCTTGGAAATATTTTCATGTTTAGAGAGTCTAAAAAGAGCTTAAAGGGAACTCCAGTGGGTTCCTTTTTTGTATAACCTTTACGAGTCAAAAAATGTGATAAAAGTATACTCAGTTACATTATCATTTATTTACGAGCATGAGAAAGAACAAAGACTAATCTCGGTAACTTATTCTCATGTATTTACGAGCATGAG
>SNQJ01S0147390.1:0-21940 GCA_010110895.2 Picea sitchensis
ATTTCCTTCATGGCTTGACATGTTTAAGCTCTAGGATCTACCCTTAGATAAAAGGGACCCGCTCTGATACCAATTGTTGGACAACTGAGAGGGGGGGGTGAATCAATTGTTACCGAGCTTAAACAATTATCCTTATTTTAAACTCTTTGTAGAGAAATGAATGACAATCACAATAATGCAAGGAAGTAAGAAATAGAACATTCAGCATCATTCACACATATGAAATATACAGAGACAGATATTTCTTGAGGAAACCCATAAAGGGTAAAAAATCTCTTCTTCTTTATATGATAAGTAATCTTTACATTCTGTACATTATCATACTTATCAGCACCAACTCATAATGAGGCTACAAACTCTGTTTTGCAAGCTGCAACTTGCTGAGAGCACCACTCTCTGTTTTCTCTAGCACCTACTAGAAGGAAGCACCAACTCCCTGGTTTCTCTAGCACCCACTAGAAAGAAGAACCAACTCCCTAAGTTTTCCAACACCAACTTCCAGTCACACAAGCACCAACCTATATAACAGAGAACAACAGTTCTCCCTTGCACCACCCTGCCACCCTGGTTTCTCTGGCTGCAACCAGATGGAAACTACAACTCCCTGTGTTTAAGAACCCACTTAAACCTCTGAGGACAACAGTCCTCCCTAGCACCTCCCTTCCACCCTGAAATATAAAGTTTGCTATATATAAATTTATCACAGTGATACAATATTTATCATTGGCTTACTAGGCTTATCACTGTTCTGCTATGCTCCTCTGCTCTCCTGTATTAGTGTCTCTCTATCTGCATCTTCTTGCGATTTTTGATCTTTTGTTTTTCTCTACAAGAGCACCTCAGCCTTCCTTTAGTGTCTCACTGTCTTACTGCACACATGCCTTGCGCTTTCTATGCTTCTGCCTTTTATGCTCTGTGTTCCATGTCCATTCAATGCACCATTCCTCTTCTTTGTATTTCAGCTGCTGCACACTCCTCCTTCTACACTCCTGAATCCCTCTCCACAATAGCCACCATATCTTCTTTCTTCTGCCTTCTTATAGTCTCTATGCACCTTGTGCATCCCCTGTGCACAATGCTTTTGCATCCTCTTCATGTTGAGTGCTTTGCCTGATCATCATTGCAACCCTTCAACTTCTCTGGATGTTCAACCTATGTGTCCATCATCACTAGATGTTATACTAAGATTCCTTATCCTGTCTAGCAGTCGAGACTCTTTGTCTTCTCTGTCATAGTCAAGCTCATCCTCTCTATTGTAGTTGCAGGCTTCAACGCTCTTCCATCTGTCAATCACCTCCTGAACAGTCTACATTCCACTGATAGATGCCTTGAGACTCTTCATCTTCTCTGGCGATCACCCTGAAGTCTCTTCCAATCCTCTGGAAGAAATAATCAGTCGTTTCTAGTAGTTACACTGTGAAACTCCAAAAAATGCATCAGCAACTGAATCGCCACTGATCGATTAATTGAGAAGAGAAACAGTAGCCCTTCGATCATATCCCTGAATAACCTGCACCGTTGGATCATAAATTAAGGGTCTCGCGCTTATTTCGCAATTTGGCATTTTGGCACTTCGGGACTCCTGTGATGAAGAGTCTCATCTCTTGACTCCTCCAACTCCTGGTATCTGAAACTCCAGTCGATGTGCCTGTTTCATGATTTTCGACATTTCACATTTCAGCACTTCGGGACTCCTGTGATGAAGAGTCTTGACTCTTGACTCCTCCAACTCCTGGTATCTGAAACTCCGGTTGATGTGCCTATTTAACGATTTTAGGCTTTTTTCATTTCGGCACTTCGGGACTCCTGTGATGAAGAGTCTCGACTCTTGACTCCTCCAAATCCCGATATTCGAAACTCCGGTTGATGTGCATGTTTCAGGATTTTCGTCGTTTTGCATTTCGGCACTTCGGGACTCCTGTGTTGAAGAGTCTCGACTCTTGACTCCTCCAACTCCTGGTATCCGAACCTCCGGTCGATGTACCTGTTTCGGGTTTTCGGGGTTTCGCAATTCCAGGACTTCTGATGATGAAGAGTCTCGACTCTTCCAACTCGCGGTATCTGAAACTGTCCTCCTGCTTTTGGGATTTCGGTGTTTCGTATTTCATGATTTCGGGACTCCTGATGATGAAGAGTCTCGACTCTTCCAACTCCCGGTATCCAAAATTGTCCTCCTGCCTTCGGGATTTCATAACCTTGCTTCACCCTTCTCTTTAAAGAACATGCAGGTTCTCCTGGATCCAACGTCGATCAGACCTCGGGCTCAAATCTGACGTTCATCGGGAATTCTCAATGGGATCCAAAGATCATTGTTGCTTCTCCTCCCAGGATTACACATCCTCCTAACATGGAATAATTTCTAAGTGTTAAAGGCCTCGACCTTTGATCCGTCTAAGATCCTGAGTACGCTATCTCTCTTGAGATTTGGCAATGAGTTAACCTCATCCCTGGTGCACACCTACACACTACGTGCAACTCTACGCTATTCCTCATGAGCTTACGTTGTCCCTGTTTTTCCATCGCTGCATACTCTGATCTTGCCATCAATGACAAGCACACCTGCCTGTAAACATGCCAACAAGGAGGTGAGGAAACGTGACCAAAATAAAGGTTTCAACCTTTATGTAAACAATTTCATAATTTCATGCTACATTATGCTCCATGGAACTCAACCTCTTGTTGACGATTAAAATCGCAACGAGGAATTTCTCCCGCAAAGTATTGCTAAAGCCCTATTATTTAAACTATACTAATAATATAATACTAGTAGGTGGGACCCCCTTGTAGACTGGAGGCTCAGAGATAGTCATATCACACATTTTTTTTGTTGTTTCGATGCTTCTTATAGGGTCCTATATGGTTGATAATGCAGTCTTGGTTTCATTTTGGATATAGTAACAAGTGGATGATGCATTTTATGGGATGTTCTGCTATTTAAAGCTTTATTTTTATGTTATAATTGGCATATATTTATAGTTGCTATGTTTAATCATGTCACCATGATTTATTACCTTGCTACACATACACAAGAAATATGTTAGTGATGACATAACCAAAACAAAGAGAATAAACTTATGGAAAAAAATCCTAAAAGAAAGGATCTATGTTTATGCTATGTTAGAAGTTATGGCAATTGAAAATGTAAAATGTGTTAGTGTTAGTCATAACTATTAAATGGTTGGTTAGTGGCTATGTGATTTTCATTTGAGATATTTTGGGTGCATATGATATGGCAATGTATATGGTGTGACATAAGGACTTGGAAAGGGTTAACGTGAATGTTTTGGGTGGCGCATTTGGCAAGGAATGTGGTTGCAAATTTCAATGGTTTGGAAATTGATTACAT
Organism: Picea sitchensis; assembly: GCA_010110895.2. Taxonomy (NCBI): domain Eukaryota; kingdom Viridiplantae; phylum Streptophyta; class Pinopsida; order Pinales; family Pinaceae; genus Picea; species Picea sitchensis. The sequence continues at coordinate 3,347 of SNQJ01S0147390.1, forward strand.
AGTTTAAATGATATGGTGAGTGTTGGTTGTCTTGTACTTCGGAATTGAATAGAAGAGGAGATGGATGCGACGTGCAGTAAATGCACATCACTTCGTACTCCCCCCATCAGGTTGCACCCTAGTATGGTTCTTTTTTCATTTTGGTCTGCTGGTGGTTAAGTTCCGCAATTCAGGCTTGGGAAGAAAACGCTCGGCCAGCTAGCCCTTTTAAGTTCTCCGTTACAGGTATGGTTCTTTTTCACCCGATCTATGAATTACACTATGTGAATGAACAAACAATCGCCCAATAATGCTTGGGTTGTGTTTTCCTGAGAATTTCAATTGTGTAAATGTGTGGTTTTTCTCTCTGGAATGACTGTGTAATTGTTCGATTTGCAAGTAAAAGAATTGGTTTTGGTTGAGTTGTGCATTCGCTGGTTGCTCTGTTGGTTAAAATCATGGTGGGTCTCTATGGATTTTTAAATTAATATGGGTATTATCGCTTTGTGTTTTAATGGTGGAGGGTTTCACTCTGTGTATTTTTTCTGGTTGCTTCCTCACATTTATGAGGGTAACCCTGTCCAGTGGTGTTTGAACTTCCATTTGGTTGTTTTATTTTTTCCAGAGTCATGGTCATGGGCTTATTCACATGGTCTTGGCATCATATTATCTTAGAGGTTGGTCTTAGGGTGGCCATAACATCGATGTATATGCTTTATGGTTGTTGGGTGATATAATTTTTGTCTCAGATTATGCTTCCTCACTGGCATTTTTATCAAATGATTCGGCTCTTAAGGAATAGACAGAGGTTATACCTCTGTGTGTTCTAGGTAACTGTCAATGTCCAATGGACATTCGCTTCTCCTCTGTAAACGCAAGATGCACTGTGTGCATCGTTTTTCTACCCTACCCATCGTTGTTTCCTCTATGGCTAACTATTGTGTCATTGCCCAGACCAGGAGTTATAAGGAACCATGTGGTTTCTACTATGCTTGTATCAAAGGGTCTTTGCCTATGGTCGATATGTTTTTGAGTACCTCAAGTTCTCTATGTTATTGATGACTAAGTGAACTCTTGATTACCTCTTTCTATTTGTTGTGACAGAGCCCAATTTTAAAAATCCCCAACTTTTCTTGCTCCTGTCGAGCATCTCTCGGTTGTCGAAGATTGATTTATCAAGGGAAGTGGTTATGGAAGTTTGCATCGAGTACCTATCTCATCTTTATATGATTACATCGGTTGAAGGCTGTGATAGAGAATGAGTAATAATGTGCAGTCAATGGGCTGACTCTTTTTCGTTATACTTTGAATCATTGTGTTCTACAACAGGGTGTTGATTGCAAATTGGAGACTCCTGTATGTATTCACTAGGCCCGATAGGGTTATAGCAAACTATGGAATTGGTAACTGTGTGTATTTTTTTATGTTCATTGTGTATCTATTATGGAATCATCGTGCATATTATGAATGGTTGCATTGACAGTGATGAAATTCGGGGTTATGTTGACTGTGGTTTCGTTACAAAAACTTATTGGTTGATATGTTGAAGAGTGTGTGGAATCAGGCATGTTTTAGAAGTCTGTTCAAATTGGAAAGGGACCTGTGCATATGTTTTAATTGACCGATTGTGAATTTATGGACAGTGTATGATATTTTTATAGCGATGTATTATGGATAGAGGTGGAGCAATGTTACTGTGTGTTTTCTTTCGACAGGAAAAGAAATAAATTAGAGACCAAGCATTCTCTTAACAGGATTGTTGAAAGTTGTTTCGATTATGAGTATAATTGTAGACTGCTCTAATTGAGAAGTTTTGAAGAATTTGAATGTTGAACGGTGAACAGTTTTGATACACAGTAATTATTGAATTAGTGTTGGTATTTTTTGTATTGAGTACAAAGTTGTGTTTATTGATTACTTGATTTGTTTTATTAACAGTATTTGTTATTTCCCTGCCATTATCTCACTTTTCCACACATTACAAGTCCCCTCACCTTCCCAGATTCACTATTCACTCCCTATTCTTAAAATTAAATTATAGTTAAATGAAAACTTTGTATTATAGTAGTTGAAGGATGGCACAGGGATGAGTTACAATTGATATGTTTTGTTATTACAATACAGTTGATTATTTGATGATTTGTTGAGCAGTAATCATGTCTACCCCCCTTCATTTTACCACTTTTTTCTCAATACAATCTCTCATATATCCCAAAACCCTTATTCACCCCCTGCTCATTGACAAGTATTAAATGATTTTATGGATTGGATTGCATGAGTCTGATGTGTTGTTGAGCCAAACTTTGTTTCATATTTTAAGAGATGTCATGTATGGTTTGTTGAAGAAACTACTTGATAAAAATTAATGCATACATGAATGAGCTTCTTCAGCAGAGGTAGCCATGGTTGGGGTAACAAGGGAAGAGGAAATTGGAACAGGGGCCCTAGAAGGCCAAGGTTTTCTATACATTTTTATGCAAACTCACAAGAGTTGAGCCAGTTATTTCAAGCTAGATTTTTTAACTGGATTGGACAAGGAGTGGTCCAACCTAGGCCAGAAAGGCCTCCTTTCCAAACCCCACATGTCCCCGGTATCCTAGTTCCCCCTCATATCTCACTACAACCTAAAGTCCCTGAAAATGACAAATGGAAAAAGATTGTCCACCCGACAGTATCCCAACATCATGGTTGGCCCAATTTGTCTCTACCTGCTCCTCCTCCACTAGTTGACCAAATTGTCCAAGATGATCCTGGACACTCACCAGTCTAGTCTTCCCATGCAAGAAAAAGATTAAAAACTGAAGCCCACCAGGCTCCTGATAAAGGAAAATCTATTGCTACCCCCTCCTCTCCCTCAAATGACTCTGCCAAATCTATTTCATCTTGCATGCATTTGAGAGATGATTGCTCTCATGTTATTAGTGAGATTAGGCCTAAAGGCTCCACACAGCCTAAGGCAAATTCATATAAATAAAAAGGAGACAGCAACAACAAGGGAAAAATTGCCTCCCAGAGTGGCAAATATGGTTTTTGAGTGTTTTTATTTATTGATTGTTGAGAACAGTTGACTTCTGAAGTTTTGGACATCACACTATTTTTTGGATATGTTGGATATTATATTTTTGGATATGGTTTCAAATATCATTCATATTAATTTTCAAATTATGAGAGTGATGATGGGAGCCACAAGGAGGGATTTGTTTGATTGATTAACTAGTTGTGTTTATGCTTGTTAAAGAAACTAAAGGGAGTCACAAGGGGTCCCACCTACTAGTTATTATTTATTAAAGACCCTTATAATTATTTTATTAATTTTCCCCCTAAACTAAAAAGTTAGTTGAGTTTTAGTTAACTTAACTAAAGAGGTATTTTAACTACTTCAACTAATTTTGATTGCTTAAAGGCAAAAAGATAAGGAGGAACAAGGGGAGAATAGAAGGAGAAAGCATACTAAGGTCCGCTCTTGAGTTTTATTGAGATAATTCAGTGTTCATTCATTCTTTAATTCATTGAAAGCCTAATTCTCTTTTATGATAGAAGGGTCCTATTATAGACAACAAGATCAAGGTTGAATTACATCATTCAGACACTTGCTTTTTAGAGGTGTTGATCTATCTCTGGTAGTTTGTGTAGACTTGTTTGTTTGTGAATTAAATTTCTTGACTGATAAAGGATATTGTGCAGAGTCGAGTGGGAAGAAATCTATCGCAAGTTGATCCAGATTTTAAAGTTCAATTTTTTTACTTTTTGTTAGAAGTCTTTTTGTATGGTTTTCATCGGGGACATCTAAGTTTAACTTTGGTCCAAACTTCCTCAAGGAATTTTGTAAAGAGAACAATTCTTCGATAAATTGGAATGAAATAAGTGATTGCTTTATGTCTCATCTGTGTTGATTATTGACTTGGTATTTTTTACTTCTGTCTCTAGATTTATTTTTGCATCTGTTATATTCAGAAAATTACATAAACATTGAATTTTTCAACAATCTTTCATTTATAAAAAAATCATCCTAAGCCCTTGTAACCAATACTTGTGGATTAGAAAACAATTTTTTATGGCTATAAACATAGGGTGATATTCCCGTCTATCTTGATTTAGCCAAGTAAGATCTGAAAATGCTTCAGTAAGATCATTACATATCTTTTCCTCAACATTTATTTGGCGACCATACTGGGGAGATATTCAATATCTCTTTGGTTAATTTTTATGCTTGATTATCATCAAATATATCTATTTTTCTGATATTGATTCTTTGACTGTTTCATTTATTAATGAATGTACCTATTGCAAGGAAGCCTAATATCGAGCTCGGTCTTCAAGATCAGACCAGCATTGCTTTAAACTTGTTTAACACCATTTTTGACACTGTTAATACTCGGGTTGAGCTTAATCGTTCATGGGAAGCAATTGAACAAGACATAAGTTCCCAAGAACGTTGGGAAGCTATATGTAGATAGGTTAGGAATCAGCCATAACTCTCTTTTTCCTTCATCTTTGTCCTTTTTTTCATGTCCTTAAACCCTCATGTTTCTACTAGAAGAAGAGACTTATCACCTGAAATTAATATTATTGTTGAAATAGGAAGAAGGAACGTTGTTTTATCAACCTAACAAAGTGATCTAAGGAGAACCTTGTCGGATTCATCCAGATCGTCTTTCTCTCCCTTACCTATTATCCACAAGATGGAATCTAGTGGTGGCTATGGTGGCACTGTAGGTGCTTCTTCATCTCAATATTCAGCTTCGTCAATGATTGGTAGCTTATATAGTCACCAAGTCCCTGTCCAATCTACCACAAACCCCTCCAAAGTCATTAAAAAGTATGGGTTTTTTCAATTTGAAGAATATGCTACAACCACACTGTGGCATGTTTCCTCTCCTCTTAACCTGGCACCTACTACTCGCCCACTTCCTAAATTTAAAGAGCATCTCCTTAGGTTTTCAGGCAATAACACTGTCACTACGAATGAACACTTGGTGGCATTTTCTAATGCCTATCATAACATAGGAGCCAATCACAATGATACTTGTATGTGCTTATTTGTCAATTCCCTTGAAGGGAAGGTTGTGGCTGATTTCTTTGACCTTCCTCCTAAGATTTTTTCTACTTGGGAGGAATTAGTCTATTGGTTCAAATCCACCTATGGGAAATCTAAAATCCCATCCAAGCAGTTACGGGAATACAAGAACATATATTATAAGGATGGTGAGACCATCAAGTCCTTCAACTTGTGGTTCACCAAGTTATACAATCAAATCCCTGAACTCATTCGACCTCATAACCAAGCCACTTTCATGCATTATTATAATGCATTACCTTCCCCTTATCGTCATAGGCTTGAGGAAAAGGCCATTGATAACCTTGGTTCCACTCTGCATACTTGTTTAGAGTATGAAGAATAGATTGAAAGAACATGCCTTCCTTAGGGAGAATCAGTTAAACAGACAGACATGTCCGCCCTCTTACAGCTTGTACAAGACATGAATAATCGTATGATATCATATGAGAGAAAGGGAAATGTCTCCACTCTTACCCCTGGAGCTTCATCCTCTTCTGCACCCCCCTTTAGAAATCCAAATGAAAATAATTTTCATCCTAAGGCTATCATGCCTCGTAGTTGGTGTAACTTTTGCGAGGAACACCATGAGGAAAGTACATGTGAGGTAAGGAAGAGTGTCAGAGATAAAATATTTGGTAAGATACCTGAAACTACCATCGTTGTCCTAGATTTTTCAAAGCCAAAAGATGTCATGATCATCAATACTAGGAATAAATCCTATGCTCCCAAAAGAAAATATGATCCTCCCCGCAACTCTTCTATCTCAAGCTCATCCTCACCAACAGCTAATTTTCAAGTTCCTAAGGCTCCTAATAGTCAAGGAACTACCTCCCCTCTCCCCTCTTCTAAACACAATATTCTAAATCAGTTGGCCAACATCAAAGTAGATACAACCCTTCTGGACATGGTTGTCGTCCCTGAACAATAGAGGAATCTAAAAATATTCATGGAAGGAAAATATTTCGTTGTATCCAACCTCTCTGAAGAGGTAGATGAACAGGATTCGTCTTTAAATAAAGTAGGTGTACATAACTTTAGATACCGATAAAAAATCCCCCTTTTTATATTTCTGTAAAGATAATGAATAAGATTTCCCATTGTTGTCTCATTGACGGCGGTTTGGGCCCAACTGTAATGTCAAATATTATTATGGAAGAGCTAGGATTGTCTTGTACAAATGAAAACGCCAGAAGCATGCTCTCTTATAATAGTCTACAATAAACGACCATAGGTGAAATCAAGGATGTGACCTTGGTTTTGTGCATGCACCCTGAAATAAGGACAACCCTTAATATTCAGGTAATCGATATGCCAATAAGTAACTACTTGATCATCCTAAGAAGATATTGGAAAGCTTTGACAGGTGGATACCTCTCACTCGATAGGACACACTTGTTTGTTCCTCGGAATGGTAAAAAAATCATAGTCCTTAGAGAGGGAAGGATTTCACCTTACATAGAAAGTGTTCCACAACCTAATGTGAATTATATCGAAGAGGACCTAGGAGTGTACTCCATTTTCACCGAGGAGGATAACGCTCCCTTGGAAAAAATCGACTTAGATGACGGTATGTGGCATATGCACTTTGATGGTTCATGCTCCAATGAAGGAAACAAAGATGGCATTATCTTGTACTCTCCTATGGGGAAAATTCATAACTTTTCTTATAGGTTAGAGTTTGCTTGCACAAACAATGTCACTGAATTCGAAGCTTTACTATTAGGCATTGAAAACGCCTATAATATGGGTTGTGGTTACCTTACAATTTTTGGGGATTCCGAGCTTGTTGTGAACCTTGTACGTAAGATATATTCCCCTAGAAAAAATTTGATGAAACGCTACACCCAAAATTTTTGGGCACTTATATCAAACCTACTATCTTTCAACATTACTCATGTTAAGAGGGAATTGAACTCAATGGTTGATCGGTTAGCTATTTTTGCAGCCTCTCCTAATCGGCAAATTCTGCCTCAAAGACCTGATTGTACTTTTCAATCTCTATATCATCTAGACATCCCTGAAAATATAGAATCATGGAAGGTCTTTCGTAGTGATGAGAGCATCTGTGCTTTCATTCAAAATGAACCTTATAAGCCTAAGGAAATTATATCAATGGAAGATAACAATATTCCTAAGGGCTTGACTCCTATAGAGAGTTCATTTTCATTGAGTGATGTAGGCAATAAATAGAAACATAAAGTAGAGGGGTCGAAAAGGAAGTTGGGTGAAACCATCTCCTTGAACATTGGAACACCTGAATCTCCAAAGAATGTTAAAATAGGTTCCCAATGTTCTAATGAAGAAAAAATGAATTTTTACAGACTGCTTGGTGAATTTCAAGATGTTTTTCTTGGTCTTATGAGGATATTAGTGGTTTTGATCCCGCTCTTACACAGCATGTCATTCCTATCAAGGAGGGCATAAAACTAGTTAGGCAAAAAAAAATACCTATCAACCTTGCACTAGAAGCAATTATTCAAAAGGAGTTGAAAAAAATCTTGAAGGTTGGAATTATCTTTCCGGTTAAGTATTCAGAATGGGTTTCTAATTTGATTCTCGTTCGGAAAACAACTGGTCATATTAGATTATGCGTAGATTTTCGTGCATTGAATCGAGATAGCATAAAAGATCACTTTCCTCTCCCTAATATGGAAATTATTTTGCAGCAAGTTGCAGGATCGCAGATGATGTTCTTACCTGACGGTTTCTCTGGTTACAATCAAATCAAGGTAAAAAGCGCAGATAAATATAAAACCACCTTTATTACTCGTTGGGGCACTTTTGCTTATGAATGTATGCCTTTTGGCTTATCTAATGCAGGTGCCACTTTTCAAAGATCTATGCAAATAGATTTTGACGATTTGATTGGCAAGATTATTCAGATCTATCATGATGACTTAACTGTGTATTCTAAAAACCGATCAGATCATTTTGGTCATCTTAAAAGAGTTATCATGCGATGCAGGAAATTTGGCATTTCTCTAAACCCTTCTAAGTCTATTTTCAGCATTACCAAGGGCAAGCTCCTTGGACACATTGTCTTTGATTCAAGAATAAGCATTAATCCTAAAAGGATTGATGCTATCCTTAATTTCCCTGCTCCCACTTCCAAGAAGGAGGTTCAAGATTTTATGGGTGTTATTAACTTCGTCCGTAGGTTTGTTCCTGATTTTGTTGTAATGGTCAAACCGATTCATAATCTGCTTAAGCAAGATCATTATTTTTCTTGGACAGATGATGTCAAAATTGCTTTTGTAGGGATCAAGAAAGCAATCAGTTCCGCGCCGGTTTTGGCGAAGCTCGATTTTGAGAAAGAATTTATGGTATATACTAATGCCACAGAGGAAGCAAATTCTCCTATCCTCATCCAAGGTTATGACCAAGGTAACAAAAAACCAGTGGCTTACATGAGTCAAAGCTTGTCTGATGATGAATTTAAATATTATTTTATTGAAAAACATGCTTTCGCTCTTATTAAATTTGTTGAAAAGTTTCTCCACTTCATCTTAGGTAAGCAAATGTTGGTAAAAATCCCTTTACCCACTGTCAATTTTTTTCTCTCATAGACTTATCTTTCAGGGAAGCTTGCACATTGGCTTTCCAAGATCCAGGAGCATGATTTAACTATCGTGACTTCTAACACCATCAAGGGACGAGACTTATCCCTTCACTTAGCTCAGCATGTTGAAACTAGTGATGAAATTGATGAACATAATAGTTCCCTATCAACACTATTCTACATTGATAATCAAATCCTTCACGTTTCTGAACATAATTGGTACAAAAATTTGGTTTACTATTTGAAAAATCAAAGATGTCCAAATAACTTAGACACTCACCAAAGAAGAAGGCTCTGTCTCGAATCTGCTAGATATGTCATTATAGGATACTTCTTGTTTAGAAGATTTGTCAATGGTATGTTGCTTCGTTGTGTAAACGATGAGGAAACACAAAAACTATTGCAATAAACTCATGGTTCTTCAAATTCTGTTATTCACATAGGAGGTCATTTTTCTGCTAAAACCACTGCTTTTAAGATTATTAGAAAAGGATACTATTGGCCTTCAATCTTTCGTGACTCTTATGTTTTTTCGAGATCTTGTGACAAGTGCCAAAAATTTGTTGGGAAAGACCGCCTTTCAACCATGCCATTACAACCTATCCTCCCAGATTTTCCTTTTTCAAAGTGGGGATTGGATTTTATTGGTCCTATTAATCCTCTGTCTTCAGCAGGACAAATTTTTATTTTCATAGCCACAGACTATTTTACAAAATGGGCTGAAGTTGTCTCGCTTAAACATTCAACAGATGATCGGGTGATTTATTTCCTTGAAAATAACATCTTTTCCAGATTTGGTCTTCCTTTGGAAATTATTACAGACAATGGTCCTGCTTTTATTTCTGCTAAGCTGACTCAATTTTTAGCTAAGTTGGGGGTTAAACATTTCACCTCATCAGCTTATTATCCCCAAGTAAATGGGCAAATTGAGTCTACCAATAAGAATCTGGTGTGAATTATCAAAAGGCTCATTGAAGATAATCCTTGTCAATGGCACACTCTCCTCACTTACGCCCTTTGGGAAGATCGAACCACCACCAAGGTGAGCATTGGTGCACTCCTTTCCAGCTTATTTATGGTCAAGAAGCCATTCTTCCTAATGTGCTAGAACTTTCCTCCTTAAGGTTAATGCTACAGATCGAAGAATTAAATTCTTCTTATGTTTCACAAAGGATGAACACAATCTTGGCTTTAGAGGAGAAAAGGACATTTTTCTTGGGTAATATAAAAAGGAGACAACCAACTGTTAAGAAGTATTTCAACAAGATTGTCAAATTTAAAGTCGGTGAGAAAGTACTGTTGTGGGATTCAACTCATGTTGATAGGGGAAGACACTCAAAGTTTCAAAAATTATGGTTGGGTCCTTTCAAGATTGATTTTGTACTGGGTACAAACTCTTACATTCTAAAATATGTACAAGAGCGATTGTTTTCCTACAACACTAATGGTTCTCACTTAAAACACTACGTGGAACCAACTTGAAGAGTTAACGTTGTTTGGATTGTCATGTATATTAGTAGTTCAGTTATGTTTTCATTTTAGTAGTTTTCATTATTGCCTTTTCAATTTTTCTTTTAAAACAGTTTTCAATTATGCTTTCATTTTAGTAGTTTTCCTTTTGTTGTTTGCATTTCTGTTGTTTTCAATTTTGCAGTTTCATTTCTATTATGACATTTCTTTCTTTTTTTCTTTTGATTTCAATTTTTGGTCAAGAATAAAATGTTGGATCAATTATGCCACAACAACACTCCTACAAAGTATTGTTAGTCAATAACAATCAAGCTTACATGGATGTTATGATGTCCCCCCTTAAAGCATCATTGAATTTGTTATCCTACTGTCTTATGAGATAGTTGGTTACACCCTGCTTCTGCTTTCCATTTCTTCATCCATTTTGATATTCAAAAGAGCAAGTCCAGAAAAATTTTCTCCTTGAAGTAAAGAGAAAATTTTGGTTGAATGATTATTCTTACATGGATAAACCCCCTCATACTTAACACTTTCCATGAGTTATTCCCAAATTCCCGGTCATTTCTCCATTAAATCCGCTCACTTCCCCCTGTTGCATAATCATTATGATTTATAACTTCTTGATATGATGTTACTTGGTCTCTAAAACCATACATTTTGATTTCTTAATCTGTTGGAAACAGATTTCCCTGTGGAGTCGCCAGTTTGTTGAAGATTAAAATCGCAACGAAGAATTTCGCCCACAAAGTATTGCTAAAGCCCTATTATTTAAACTATGCTAATAACATAATACTAGTAGGTGGGACCCCTTATAGACTGGAGGCTCGGAGATAGCCATATCACACATTTTTTGTTGTTGTTTCGATGCTTCTTACAGGGTCCTATATGGTTGATAATGCAGTCTTGGTTTCATTTTGGATATAGTAACAAGTGGATGATGCATTTTATGGGATGTTCTGCTATTTAAAGCTTTATTTTTATGTTATGATTGGCATATATTTTCAGTTGCTATGTTTAATCATGTCACCATGATTTATTACCTAGCTACATATACACAAGAAATATGTTAGTGATGACATAACCAAAACAAAGAGAAGAAAATTATGGAAAAAAATCCTAAAAGAAAGGATCTATGCTTATGCTATGTTAGAAGTTATGGCAATTGAAAATGTAAAACATGTTAGTGTTAGTCCTAACTATTAAATGGTTGGTTAGTGGCTATGTGATTTGTATTTGAGTTATTGTGGGCACATATGATATGGTAATGCATATGGTATGACATAAGGACTTGGCAAGGGTCAACGTGAATGTTTTGGATGGCGCATTTGGCAAGGAATGTGGTCACGGATTTCAATGGTTTGGAAATTGATTATATGGTTTAAATGATATGGTGAGTGTTGGTTGTCTTGTACTTTTGAATTGAATAGAAGAAATGGAAGTGACGTGCAGTAAATGCACCTTGCTCCATATTCCCCCCATCATGTTGTCACCCTAGTATGGTTCTTTTTTCATTTTGGTCTGTTGGTGGTTAAGCTTCGTAATTCAGGCTTCAGAAAAAAACGCTCGGTCAGATCGCCCTTTTAATCTCTCGGTTTCAGGTATGGTTCTTTTTCACCCCATCCATGAATTATGCTTTATGTATGAATGAACAATGGCTCAGTAATGCTTGGGTTTTGTTTTCCTAAGAATTGCAACTGTGTAAATGTGTGGTTTTTCTCTCTGGAATGACTGTGTAATTGTTTGATTTGCAGGTAAAAGAATTGGTTTTGGTTGAGTTGTGCATTAGTTGGTTGCTTTGTTGGTTAAAATCATGGTGGGTATCTATGGATTTTTAATTGAATATGGTTATTATCGCTCTGTGTTTTAATGGTCGAGGGTTTCACTATGTGTATTCTTTTTGGATGCTTCCTCACAGTTATGAGGGTAACTCTGTCCAGTCATGCTGATATAGACATTTGGTTGCTTTATTTTTTCCAGAGTCATGGGCATGGAATTATTCACATGGTCTTGGCATCAAAGTATCTTGGAAGTTGGTCTTAGGGTGGCCATAACGTCGATGTATATACTTTATGGTTGTTGGGTGATATAAATTTTGTCTCTGATTATGCTTCCTCAGTGGCATTGTTATCAAATGAATCGGCTCTTAAGGAATAGACAAAGGTTATACCTATGTGTGTTCTTGGTAACTGACACTATCTAGTGGACATTCACTTCTCCTCTGCAAGCGCAAGACACACTATGTGCATCATTTTTCTACCCTACCCGTTGTTGTTTCCTCTATGGCTAACTATCGTGCCATTGCCCAAACCAAGAGTTATAAGGAACCATGTGGTTTCTACTATTCTTGTATCGAAGGGTATTTGCCTATGGTCGATATGTTTCTCATGACCTCCAGTTCTGTGTGTTATTGATGATTGAGTGCACTCTTGATTACCTCTTTGTATTTGTTGTGACAAAGCCTGATTTTAAAAATCCCCAAATGCTCTTGCTCCTGTTGAGCATCTCTTGGTTTTCAAAGATTGATTTATCAAGGGAAGTGGTTATGGAAGTTTGCATCGAGTACCTATCTCATTTTTATATGATTAAATTGGTTGAAGGTTGTGATCGGGAATGAGTAATAATATGCAGTCAATGGGCTGGCTCTTTTTTGTTATACTTTGAATCACTATGTTCTACAACAGGGTGTTGATTGCAAATTGGAGACTCTTGTGTGTATTCACTAGGCCCGATCAAGTTTATAGGAAACCATGGAATTGGTAACTGTGTGTATTTTGTTATGTTCATTGTGTATCTATTATGGAATCATCGTGCCTATTATGAATGGTTGCATTGACAGTGATGAAACTCGAGGTTATGTTGATTGTGGTTCTGTTACAAAAAATTATTGGTTGATATGATGAAGAGTGTATGGAATCGATCATGTTTTAGAAGTCTGTTCAAATTGGAAAGGGACCTGTGCATATGTTTTAATTGGCCGATTGTGAATTTATGGACAGTGTATGATATTTTTATAGCAATGTATTATGGATAGAGGTGGAGCAATGTTGTTGTGTGTTTCTTTCGATTCTTAAAAGGAAAGGAAAGAAATTAGAGACCAAGCATTCTCTTAACAGGACTGTTGAAATTTGTTTCGATTATGAGTATAATTGCAGATTGTTCTAATTAAGAAGTTTTGAATAATTTCAATGTTGAACATTGAACATTTTTTATACACACTAATTATTGATTCGGTGTTGGTATTTTTTGTATTGAGTACAGAGTTATGTTTATTGATTACTTGATTTTTTTTATGAACATTATTCATTATTTCCCTGCCATTCTCTCACTTTTCGCATATTACAAGTCCCCTCACCTTCCCAGATTCACTATTCAATCCCTGTTCTTAAAATTAAATTATAGTTAAATGAAAACTTTGTATTATAGCAGTTGAAGGATGGCACAAGGATGAGTTACAGTTGATATGTTTTGTTATTACAATACAGTTGATTGTTTGATTATTTGTTGAACAGTAATCATGATCTACCCCCCTTTATTTTACCACTTTTCACTCAATACAATCCCTCATATATCCCAGAACCCTTATTCACCCCCTGCTCATTGACAAGTATTAAACGATTTTATGGATTGGATTGCATGAGTCTGATGTGTTGTTGAGCTAAACTTTGTTTCATATTTAAAGAGATGTCGTGTATGGTATGTTGAAGAAAATAGTTGCTAACAATTAATGCATACATGAATGAGCTTCTTCAGCAGAGGTATCCATGGTTGGGGTAACAGGGGAAGAGGAAATTGGAACAAGGGCCCTAGAAGGCCAAGGTTTTCTATACATTTTGATGCAGACTCATAAGAGTTGAGCCAGCGATTTCAAGATGGATTTTTTAACTGGATTGGACAAGGAGTGGTCCAACCTAGGCCAGAAAGGCCTCCTTTCCAAGCCCCACATGTCCATGGTATCCCAGTTCCCCCCCATGTCTCATTACAACCTGAAGTCCCTGAAAATGACGGATGGAAAGAGATTGTCCACACGGTAGTATCCCAACATCGTGGTTGGCCCAATTTGTCTCTATCTGCTCCTCCTCCACAAGTTGACCAAACTGTCCAAGTTGTTCCTGCACACTCACCAATACAGTCTTCCCACGCAAGAAAAAGGTTAAAAACTGAAGCCCATCATGCTCCTGATAAAGGAAAAGTTGTTGTTGCCCCCTCCTCTCCCTCAAATGACTCTACCAAATCTGTTTCATCCTGCATGCATTTGAGAGATGATTTCTCTCATGTTATCAGTGAGATCAGGCCTAAAGGCTCCACACATACTAAGGAAAATTCAGAGAAATCAAAAGGAGACATCAGCAACAAGGGGAAAATTTTCTCCCAGAGTGGAAAATATGGTTTTTGAGTGTTTTTATTTATTGATTGTTGAGAACAGTTGACTTCTGAAGTTTTGGAAAACATATTATTTTTTAGATATGTTGGATATTATATTTTTGGATATGGTTTCAAATATCATTCATATTAATTTTCAAATTATGAGAGTGATGATGGGAGCCACAAGGAGGGATGTGTTTGATTGATTAACTAGTTGTGATTATGCTTATTAAAGAAACTAAAGGCAGTCACAAGGGGTCCCACCTACTAGCTATTATTTATTAAAGACCCCTATTATTATTTTATTAATTTTCCCCCTAAACTAAAAAGTTGGTTGAGTTTTAGTTAACTTAACTAAAGAGGTAGATTAACTACTTCAACTAATTCTGATTGCTTAAAGGTAAAAAGAGAAGGAGGAACAAGAGGAGAATAGAAGGAGAAAACATACTAAGGTATGCTCTTGAGTTTTATTGAGATAATCCAGTTTTCATTCATTCTTTAATTCATTGAAAGCCTAATTCTCTTTTATGATAGCAGGGTCCTATTGTAGACAACAAGATTCAAGGCTGAATTACATCATTCAGACACTTGCTTTTCAGAGGTGTTGATCTATCTTTGATAGTCTATGTAGACTTGTCTGTTTTTGAATTAAATTTCATGATTGATAAAGGATATTGTGCAGAGTCGAGTGGGCAGCAATCTGTGGCAAGTTGATCCATCTTTTAAAGTTCAGCTTTTTTACTTTCTGTTAGAAGTCTTTTTGTATGGTTTTCATTGGGGACATCTAAGTTTGACTTTGGTCCAAACTTCCTCAGGGAATTTTGTAAAGAGAATGATTCTTCGATAAATTGGAATGAAATGAGAAATTTCTTTATGTCTCATCTATGTTGATTATTGACTTGGTATTTGTTGCTTCTCTCTCTACATTTATTTCTGCATCTGTTATATTCATAAAATTACATAAACATTGAATTTTTCAGCAATCTTTCATTTATAAAAAAATCATCCTAAGCCCTTGTAACCAATATTTGTGGATTAGGAAACAATTGTTTATAGCTATAAACATAGGGTGATATTCTCGTCTATCTTTCTTTATTCAAGTAAGATCTGAAAATGATTGAGTAAGATCATTACATATCTTTTCATCAACACCTCCTAGGATGTTTCATGAGTTTAAAAAGATATTGTAGTTGAGAAAAGATACCACATAGGAGATTGGTACCTAACTGAGGATCACACCATCACTAGAGTATATGGTTTTGAATGGGATCCATACAAGCTGCCAATTTTCTTAAATCCAAGACTATTTTCTTTGGAATACTTCAGAGAAAGGCTCATTCCAGATCAATTCATTTTTCCCAGCATAAGCAGGCCATCACTTTCAAGTTTCCTCAAGAGGTTTGCCCTTTCTTAGTCAAGATTAGAACTTTTGTAAATTATGTAGATGTTACAAAAGAAAGGCTACAACAGTTGGATTTTCAAAAAAGAAGTAAATAGGTGTATGACCCACATGGTGTGATTGCAGCAAGAAGGCCCATGTACAAGCATCTGCCAAATCCTGTCGTGGAAATAATTGATAACCTATATTCATGGGAAGATGTTAAGCATATTCTAGAGGCAGAGGCCCAAAATCAAACTACCACTGAGTCAATGGACCAATCCAATGTAATTCAAACTCCTCATAAACAAGAATTACATCTTGGAAAGAGGACATTTTTAGACATGCATTCCGAAATGGATATTGATGATCAGTTATTTGAGAAGCTAAGAAAAGAGACTAAAGGCGATGAAGAATTAAACTTAGAGGGGTTCTTAGATGAGTTTACATGATAAGGGAAGGGTATATTGAAAATGAGACAAGGATCAAGGGAAGCTAGTTCAACCTCAAAGGGACCTGCTATCACTATTGAGCATCTCAGTTCAACTCTATTGTCAACACCAAAAGTTTCACAGACCTCTAGAGCTTAAGGAACCTCTAATAACTAGCCCTCACTCTTTTCACAGTGTTTGGATATAAAGAGAAAAAATCAAGGGGTGAAAAAGGAAATGCATCCTCGGGCTTGGGGAAAAAACATGGCTCAAAAAAAATTACTATCTGTTGTGGATTACCAGCAGGATAAATTCAATTTGGTTGTACTAGAGTCAAAGGTACTAATCCTCTTTTTCCTGTAGATAATAAAGTGACTCAAATGAGAGTAAATCTTTGATATATCCACCCTATGGATATGATTGAATTGCACCAATAAACAAGTGATATGATGTATAGAGGGGTCTTGCAATCCTCTACCAGTGAGAGGAAGATGAAAAATATGGTAAGAAAAACAGTGAAGAAGTTGACGTAGGAGAGGGTGGCCACTAAAGCCAATATAATTCAAATTAATGATTTGGAGAGGAAGATTATTTCCCTATGAGAAAATCCTACAAATCCGACTGTTGTAGGAGAACTAATAAAAGAGAAGGATAACGAGATTAATATCCTCAAGAAAAAGCTAAATGTTCTTGATGTACCGCATGTTCAGACCCCAGAGTTGCAGGCTATTCATGAGGAAAAGGAGCATCTTTACCATCATTTATTGGAAATTAGAAATATCGTAGAATGACTACAAGCTAAAATTGAAACCTTGAAAGTAGAGCAAACTCAACGATTGCAGGTCTCCAGGTCAACTATAGTGCAAATTGCTCCATTAGACCCAACAAAGGGGTTATCAAAAGTCATGGCTGATTTGAGTGTGAAGGAGATCGAATTGGACATTGTGACAAGCCAACTCAAACAAAGAGATGCCAAGGTAGAAGAACTAGAATATCAGGTGAAGAGTAGAGAGTTGTGTTTGGAACAAATCAATGTTGCTAAAGAGGAAGATCATAAGGAAGAAAACATAATGAAGGCGAGGGTGACACAAAGACCAGTCGTGAAAGGAGCTAGGGATATCATTTGGGACGATATAGATAACAAAATTTTTAAGGATTAGTTTTATTTCACCCTGGTGTAGGATGAGCTTGATTTAACACCGTAGTCTTAAAAGACATAAAAGGAACAACAAATGAGTTGGAGAATAAACTTGATTTTGCAGTTGATATAATAAAGTTCTTTAACAATAGAACTAAAGAGGAGTTGAAGGATTTGCAATTCAATGACAAAACTAGCATTGTAATGGATGCTAAAAGAGTCGTTACAAAAAGGATATTGCTGCAAAATGTGGAAACTAAGTGCGATGAGGTTATGAGGGAAATCTCTATTTTAAAGAAATATTTTTAGTGATGTCATCAAGCATGGATTACCATCATTCTAGAATGAAAATGGGGATTTGTATCCAATAAAAAATTATCAGAAGCTATTAGAAGACAAGAGGAACAATGACAGTAAGTTTGAAAATCTTAATGGAACTTTTAAGGGGCAATATGTAGTAGAATTGTTGGCAAAGGATTTTGAGTTGTTGCACAATCTGAAAATGGTTTTCAGGAAATTACCTCCCCTAGTTTATGATAAATACATTGATTTGGATGAGGTAGTAAGAAACTTAAATGATCATAAGTATCTTATGGACAAAGATTGGAAAATATTGTGTCAATTTCCTAAATTACCATTGGGAAGACAAGGCGAATCGAGTGGTGCCCACCCAAACTCCTAAGGAAATATTTTTCTGATTAATTTTCCATGTACATTAATTTTTACCTAAGTGATATTATGATATAGTTGAATGTATTAAGCATGAATTTGTCCTAAGTGTTTTATGAAGCTATAATAAGAATACCTTGTATGTTTTATTGTATTGTTCTTTTGAATCCATCCATCCATCTAGGTAGAAGTCCTTTTTCATTTGAAAATGCACTCTAGATGATATAGATAGATTCATAATGTTATTAACTTCACCCCAAAACTTAGATGACTAAATTTGGAGCTATATAGAAGCATGGGCGTGCATTACCATTAGGGCACTTTCTTCTTATTTGGTCTCTCAATTTACAAGGTAGTTTTTGCCTCTTTTACACATTAGCCACTTTTGTGTTCACAAACACAACAATAAATATGTAGATAGGTGTAAAATAATATAATTCATCCTTAGAAACTTGAATCACTCAAATTGCAGGTGTGTTAATACCTGAGCGTGTATGTTTCATCATGCCTCGGTTTCATGCATTTTTAAGCATTTTTCCTGTTATGTTT
>SNQJ01S0147391.1:5314-28999 GCA_010110895.2 Picea sitchensis
CTCAGTCTTTGTATTTTGTAATCATCAATGGTTGAGCAAGGCTCCCGGTTGTAAAGCTTTAATGAAGCACTGTTATTCCTGGTTATGTGTGGACTTTTGAGACTTCTTGCCATATGAATGTCAGTTTCTTTCACGTCTTTGTTTACACTGTATTAGAGAAGCTCGGAATTGGAGGATCCAGTCGAGTTGTAACTATTATAGGATGATGTAGGTTGGATCACTGTAATAGTTGCATTTTTTCTAATCGGTCTCTGTGATTTTCTTAGCACTGAACGACTTGGAATTGGAGGATCCAGTCAAGTCCCCCTTTCAGTTTCTCGAAGCCCTGAACCTTGAGGATCTTGCATTCAAAGTTTTTCTTCTACAAACTACTGAAAGGTCTGTTGCTTGAGGTAGTTTGTTCACTCCTCTCACCAAGTCTTCCACCTGTTCACCTTTTAAGAAACTCACTGACTGAAGTTAGATCAAGACCTCCTTTGTTCCTTACATACCAGACCTAGTCCCTGAATTAGAGTGATATCTTCTTGAGTATCTAACCATTTGATCACCCATTACAAACTATCGTGACATAAAACTGATGGGCGTTGGGCTCTTCTCCTGCAAGCAATCCAGGAGTGACTTCTGACGCTAACATTTCTAGCGCTGTTGCCGCGGACGAAGTTGAAGATTTTCCTCGGGATTGAACGACATTGGGCCTCTGATTCTGAAGGTGCATCAGGTATCAGAGCCTTTGAAGATTGCTACTATGCACCTGGCGAGTCCATTGTGATGAATCCACTGTGGCGAACCTGTCGTGTTAATTGTGGCTTTCAGAGGCAGACACACGCGGTCTCATCCACAACTGCCTCTAGCTACACCTGAAACTGATCCAGAGGTGGTTCTCAGAAAAGGAAATACCTCTGAAGAAGAAAATTCCACCGCTGAACTAGGTAATCCGCCATCTCCTTCTGTAGGAACTCCATTTTCTCCTCCTCAGTTTCTTAATAGACCTCTTTTGGAGGTTTCCCGTTTCCTGAATTTTGGGAGTGTTCCTGCTGAGTTTTCCCCTCCTAGTCTGGGATTGGAGGGAGAAATCCTTGTCACTCCCCTCTCCTCTGAAGATGTACCTTGGCGTAGACCCAGGACCACAGAATATTTCCCCGCTCCTATCTTTACCACTCGTCCTCTTGTTACTGTTACCACTCCTTCACAAAAAGGAGCATCTGCTGACTTGAGCTCGTTAGCCTTCTCCTTAAATCCCCTTTTATTTCCCATTCCACTTCGAGACTCATTCCCAGTAGCCCCTTCGCGAACTCCTTCTCCTCCACCTAATATTCCTATGGCTGGTGCTAATCCCCCTCTAAATAGAATGGACGCCATAGTCGCTGCCAGATATGCTCCCTTAATCCTACCCCATCCTATGAATCCTCTCCCTACTGGAGATTACTTGAAGTATATTCCCAAGTTCACTAGGGAAGGGGACATAACTATGGAAGAGCACCTGGCTACTTTTTACAGTTATGTAGACAACCTGAACATTGAAAATGAAGATGTTTGGATGAGAGTCTTCGTCCAGAGCCTGGATGGTGAGGTGAGGAAATGGTTTAGAGGATTGGCCCCTGGATCTATTTCTGGGATCGAAGCCCTGGATAGTGTTTTCCTGAAGCAGTGGGGAGATAGGAAGGATTTCATGTATTACATGACAGAGTTTGGGTCTTTGAAGAAGATGGAAGGAGAGTCTGTCTCTGATTTCTCCAAAAGATTCAATAAGATGTATAACAAAATCCCTGCCAAAATAAAACCCTCAGAAGCCTCGGCCAAGATTTCTTATGCTAGTGCGTTTGGCCCTGATTTATGAGAAAGAAGAGCCACCTCCTTAGCTCAAATGCAAGACGTGGCCATACAAGTTGAATACAATGTATTAGCAGTTGATAGACTAAGGAACAAGGCCGACGCAGACAGAAGAAAGGGAAGATCGAAAGCCTCAACTTCTGGCCCATCGGTGCCCCACCCTCAAGTGGATGAACTGACCAAGATGGTGAAGTATCTGTCTGCAGATGTGGAGAGAATGAAGTTGGAGGGGAGGCAAGCATACAAGGGTCCCCAAAACGCTGAAAACAAAGGAGGTTTCAGGAGGCCAAACAATATTACTTCCCCGACTGTGCAAAGAGAGAGAGGAAGAGATAGAGGAGACCAGAAAATTCAGGACCCTTTTCAAAACAATTTTGTGGTCGAGGGAGAAGAAGGGGAAATAGATGAGCTTGATCCTGAAATCCATTTCTTCGGGGACACTCCTCCTTTCCTTCATCTCACTCAATCAACATACGAGGAGTCTCTCATGGACAGTCAACTAAATGAACTGAGCAAGGGAGACAAGGCTAGTGGCAGCCAAGGCAGGTATGAGCTGAGGTCTAAGATAAAGATAGTAGCACTTGATGTTCCTGAATAGTCCACTAGAGAAGAGACACCTGCCAATGAAGTAGTGGACAGTCACAGAGGTAAGAAGCTCTGACCCCTCTCTCCCATAGTCCAGAGTCAGGTTCCCGAAATAAGAGAAATCTCGAAGCTTACATCTTATTTTAATTTCGAGCATGAAATTCAAAAGATCAGAATCCCTGTGCCCCTAACCAAATTGATTAAACATGAAGGGTTCAAGAAACACTTCTCTGAGCTTTTACAGTCTGAGGTCTCATGCCTTCCCACAGACTCCATCAATTTGCAAGATGAAAATCCTGCATTTATTCTAGGTCCCATGGTAGAAGACAGGAATGACTCATCCCCTCCCTTCTACACTTCCTTGAACATACATGACAAGGTACTGCACAACTGCTTGATGGATTCGGGGGATTCTCACAACCTCATGCTCAAAACAGTCATGGAAGAATTAGGACTAGAAGTCATCCGATCCTATCATGACCTCTATTCCTTTGACTCCAGAAAAGTTCAATGTCTAGGAGTTATCAAAGACCTGGTCGTGACCTTGTTTCAATTGCCCATGAAAAGTGTGGTCATGGATATTGTAGTGGATGATGTCCCCCCCAAGTTCAGTATGTTGTTATCAAGATATTGGATAAAAAGAATGGGGGGAACTTTGCAGATGGGCCTCACATATGCTAGTATCCCAGTGTTTGGAGGAGAACATAAGAGGCTATACAGGGAAGCCCAACTGGCCTATATAATCAGTGATGAGGCCAACCCTACCAACCATCCCATTTTTGCCTTGGACACTGATTTAGGTTCCAGTGTACTACAAATCACTAATGCTCTCGAGCCTCCTCTAAAACTCAGAAAGCCGCCCACCACTTCCCATAAATTTCCTCCCTCCATCACCCCCATCTGGAAAATGTTCTTTGACGGAGCCTTTTCCAAGGAAGGCGCTGGAGCTGGGGTGTTTTTTGTGTCACCTGCTCAGGAAACCATATCTCTGTCATACAAATTAGAATTTGAAACTACCAATAATGTGGCAGAGTATGAAGCTCTTGTCTTAGGATTTTGAGCCGCAAGGGAAATGGGAATTTAGGAAGTAGCAGTGTTTGCAGACGCAGAGTTGGTGGTCTAGCAGATCAGAAACTCTTATCAGGCCAAGCATCCTCGACTCAGAAGCTACATAAATGAGGTATGGGACTTAATTGTAAGTTTCTTCTTAGCATTCAACATTTCTTTTGTCCCAAGAGAGAAGAACACAGTGGCAGATTCCTTGGCTACATCAGCAAGCAATTTCAAAGTACCCTTGCTGCCCAAATTCAGATATGATGTGGAAGTAAAATACAGGCCCTCCATACCTGACAACGTCAAACATTGGAAGGTATTCTTGGATGATCTCGAGATCAATAAATTCTTGGAGACTGTCGAAGAATTTTCATAGATGCATATCCTACCAAGATTCTGTCTCTGAAGAAGAGATTGATGGGGGTAAGTTTCTAAGTAAAATAGCAGAGCATAACATTGTGCAGCTCCCCAGCAACCATAGTCCAATGGGACTGGTTCCTTTGGAAAGGATTTTTTATAGAAATGAAGTGTCATTAAAAGGGAAAATCTTGGAGGATGACGCTGATACTATTCAGTGCAACATTGGCACTGAAAGTGAGCCCAAGTTTGTCAAATTGTCAAAAAGTCTGACAAAGGAGCTGAGGTCTGAATATGCTGGAATTTTGATAGAATTTGCTGATGTGTTTGCTTGGACCTATGAAGATCTGAAAACATATGACACTTCTGTCATCGAGCATAAAATCTCGTTGAAAGGGGAGGCAAAGTCTTTTAGGCAGAAGCTAAGACAGATCAATCCTATGTTGTTGCCTATTATGGAGAGGGAAGTGAAGAAGCTTCTACAGGCCCAGATCATCGTACCACTGAGATACTCAGAGTGGGTGGCCAACTTGGTACCAGTAAGAAAAAAGAATGGAGAAATCAGACTCTGTGTAGACTTCAGAAACCTGAACAGGAGCTCACGAAAGGATAACTACCCCTTACCAAAGATGGAACATATACTGTAGAGGGTAACAGGAGCATCTAGGATGTCCATGATTGATGGTTTCTCTGGCTAAAATCAAGTCTCTGTTTTGCCTGAGGACAGTGAAAAGACAATATTTACCACTCCATGGGGCACATTCATGTATGCCAAGATGCCTTTTGAATTAATGAATGCAGGGGAAACGTTTCAATGTTCCATGGACATAGCTTTCATTGGGGATAATGATAAATTTGTGGTCGTCTATCTAGATGACATCACGGTATTTTCAAAATCTGATAAAGAACACTGTTGTCATCTCAGGAAGTTTTTCCTGAAATGCAGGAGTTTTGGCATTTCATTAAACCCCAAGAAATCTCTGTTCGCCATGCAGGAGGGAAAGTTACTAGGCCATATAGTATCAGTGGAAGGAGTCAGGATTGATCCTAGCAGAGTTGAGGCAATACAAGCCTTATCATTCTCGAGGTCCAAGAAGGAGTTCCAATCTTTCCTTGGTAAGATTAATTTTCTGAGGAGGTTTGTGCCTAACTTTGTTGAGGAGGTAAAACTTATAACAACCATGTTAAGGAAAGGAAATGAAGTGAGGTGGACTTCTGAATCACAACATTCCTTTGAGAAAATAAAGAAGGCCCTGATTGAAGCCCCTGTGCTTATCCATCCCGACTACTCAAAGGATTTCCTCATTTTCTCCTTTGCCTCACCAGACACGGTGGCTGCTGTTTTATTACAGACAAACAAGGTCGGGCTAGAGTAGCCTATTGCCTATTTCAGCCAAGCATTGAGGGATGCCGAAGTCAAGTATGACACTATGGAGAAGCAGGCCTATGCCCTTGTAAAATCTCTCAAGGCATTTAGAATCTATGTCCTGCAGTAAAAAATCATCGCTTATGTCCCCTCAGCCGCTATTAAAGACATTCTTATTCAGCCTGACATAGACGGGAGAAGGAGTAAGTGGATAGCCAAGATTCTGGAATTTGACCTGGAAATAAAGCCTACCAAATTGATCAAAGGTCAAGGTTTAGCCAAGATGTTGGCTGAAGCCAATTGCCCAGCTTTGGGGGTAAGTTTCATCAACGAATGCTCAGGAATTCAGCAGGGTCGGTTGTCTAAAATAGACCCTCAAAGGGAGCTCCCATTGGCTCGATGTCCTTGGTATAAGGATGTCATATATTTTCTGTAGGATTTGCGGCCTCCAGATGGCCTGCAAAGAAACAAGGCAAAAGCTCTAAAGCTCAAAGCAGTCAGACACTGCCTTATCGATCAAGTTCTATATTGGAAAGACCCCCTGGGGTTGCTTTTGAAATGTGTATATCCGCAAGAGGCTGAAAGGATCATGGTTGAATTTCACGACAGCCTATGTGGAGGGCATCGTTTATGGAAAACCACAGCCTACAAAATCCTCAGAGCTGGATACTACTGGCCCACCATATTCACTGACGTCTGCAGAAGGGTCAGAGCCTGCATCAAATGTCAAAGATTTGCAGGAAAACAACAACTCAAGTCTCTGCCGTTAAATCCTGTGGTTGTTTCAGGACCTTTCCAGCAATGGGGCCTATATTTCATTGGAGAAATTCACCCCGCTTCCAGTGGGAAACACAAATGGATCCTGAATGCTACCGATTTCTTCACCAAGTGGATTGAAGCTATCCCCACTAGGAGTGCTTCCCACAAGGTAATCATTGGATTCCTGGAAGACTTCATCACAAGATTTAGCTGCCCAAGTAAGATTTTCACTGATAACGCAGCCTCTTTCAGGGCTGAGCTGTTAGCCAAGTTCTGTGAGCAATTCGGGATCAAACTGATTCACTCCACCTCATACTATCCCCAGGGCAATGGTTTAGTAGAGTCCTCCAACAAAAGCCTGATAAGGATCATCAAAAGAATGTTGGAAGACAACAAGAAGGCCTGGCATTCCAGATTGAAATTTTCTCTATGGGCCGATCGAGTGACCACAAAGAGATCTATAGGCGTCTCTCCTAACCAATTAGTCTATGGAGCAGAGGCTGTTTTTCCTTCTCATTTAGCCATTCCTGTAGAAAAATTCCTCCAGGATCATCAAGAGGAGCTTGATGACATGATCATAAGAATTCATCAGCTAGTGGAAGTCCAGCAGGTCAGGGAGCAGGTAATGGGCAGAATTCAGGACCATCAGCAAAGGATCAAGCAGGTTTTTGATAAGAAGGCCAAGAAGGAAGAGTTTCAGATAGGAGATCTGGTACTGAAATGGGATGCTCCTAAACAAGATAAAAGCAAGAACGGAAAATTTGAAGCCCTGTGGATCGGACCTTTCAAAGTATCAGAGGTATTCTCGAATAACACTTATAGGGTACGGGATTTGAAGGATCAGGAATTTTTCAATGGCCCTGTGAATGGGCATTTCCTAAAAAGATTTTTCTCTTGAGCCGCACATGGCTCTTTTGCGGTTGTAAATATTGTTTTTCTTTCCGTCTTTAAGTTTTAAATAAATGACCCCATAGCCCAACAACAAGGCACTGGAGCTGCAAAATGAGTCCTTAGAGCATCACAGGGACGACTATATCCCCCATGGAGCCTAATGTTAGTAAAATTTATTGTCCCGGTCACAAGAGTATTCAGGTCTGCAAGTTGCATGAGAAGCGCCCGAGTGCAGCACGAAAAAATATCGCTTTAGGCTTCCAAGCAAGTAAGCGGGCGGGATTATATTGTCGACGGTTCAGATTCATCCGTAAGAGCAGATCGGTGGTTGGCGGGAAATTGCAGTTAGCGGAGATGCGCTGAGATTAGCACGATGGATGGCGCCCACATTGTATGCAGGAAAGGATAGCAGCCATCCATCCAAAGGACACGTGGCGTGAGATCTAGTCACGTCAGCTTTTTGGCAGTCGGGAGTTCGAAGGGTGAGGGTTCTATGTCGTTCTACATCTCGAAACCCCGAACCCTGAAGCGTCGAAAGCACCCAGAGTCGGGCCTGCAGTATCACGGAGCTGTCTCAACCGTCCATCCAAGGGGGACACCTGGTGCGTGATTAGGCTCCTCGCCTTTTTGCCCATCGTGACTTCGAAGCGCAAGGAGCAGCTCCTTCATATCCCCGAGGCGTGAAGTACCAAGAGCGTCCAGGACCCGGGCCCACATCATCACCGAGTGAGTTCAGGACCATTGGATCTGAGAGGGACGCGTGGCGCCCAATTAAGCCATATCGGCGTTTCGCTCATCGCGATTGTGGTAAGCGAGGATCAACTCCTTCCTATTCACGAACGCCGAAAGTGCCTTTGAGAATAAACATAGGGTCACAGCCCGTGGTCACTTGGGAAAGAAAAGAGCTGTGCAAGAGGTGCCAAAGGCGTCAGGTTTGTTCACAGAAGGGATCATCGCGATCTCCAGGTGCCATCTGATTCGACCTCAATCTTGGTTTTCGCTTGGAGTAAATGAAGGTGAGAAGGGGTGGTTGAAACCTCTCCTCATTCATTAAGTGTAAGGTATGGAGGGTCTGGCAAGTTGTCTGCCCGAGAGGGTCCTGTGTACAAAATTTTTCCAAAGAGGCCATGCCGAGTCTTCGACTAGCCAGAGAGGTCTGCACATGCTAACTTGGCACTTAATGGCTCAGCTACTCCCCTTACAGGAGCCATGCGCAGTTAAGGTGGTGTCTGACGAAGAATATCCGTCTGAATTTGGCTGAAGGGACACCAAGCCTTGGATGACTGAGCATGCCTTTGATAGGCGAATTTTTCTGAGTATATAGACTCAGTCTTTGTATTTTGTAATCATCAATGGTTGAGCAAGGCTCCTAGTTGTAAAGCTTTAATGAAGCACTGTTATTCCTGGTTATGTGTGGACTTTTGATACTTCTTGCCATATGAATGTCAGTTTCTTTCAGATCTTTGTTTACATTGTATTAGAGCAGCTCGAAATTGGAGGATCCAGTCGAGTTGTAACTATTATAGGATGATGTAGGTTGGATCATTGTAACAGTTGCATTGTTTCTAATTGGTCTCTGTGATTTTCTTAGCACTGAACGACTTGGCATTGGAGGATCCAGTCAAGTCCCCCTTTCATTTTCTCGAAGCCCTGAACCTTGAGGATCTTGCATTCATAGTTTTTCTTCTACAAACTACTGAAAGGTCTGCTGCCTGAGGTAGTTTGTTCACTCCTCTCACCAAGTCTTCCACCTGTTCACCTTTTAAGAAACTCACTGACTGAAGTTAGATCAAGACCTCCTTTGTTCCTTACATACCAGACCTAGTCCCTGAATTAGAGTGATATATTCCTGAGTCTCTACCCATTTGATCACCCATTACAAACTATCGTGACATAAAACTTATGGGCGTTGGGCTCTGCTCCTGCAAGCAATCCAGGAGTGACTTCTGACACTAACACAATTAATAAATTATAATTAATAACTAATTGTTATTAATATATTAATAATTATTATAAATTAATGTATTAATACAAATTATTAATGTATTAATTGTTTTCGTGAAAAAAATATGTAGCTTCTATTCCAAGGGTAAAACGTTACAATCCATAGGCACTTTGTAACATAAAAACTCTTATTCACTAGGAAATGAATATTTCTGAGTATTAATATTTAATTGAATATAATGAAAGATGGTGGTTTCTATATAGCATTCACTGGTCACGAGGTGAGGAGGTACATGCCTCTTGATGAAGATGTACATACCTCTTGATTTAATTAAATGATATTAATTATTATTACAATTTATTATTATCATTTGTATGTTTGTAACATTGTCACCCTCTTAATATTTTGCTTTGTCTTCAAAGCAATGGTAGGGATGGGTATTGTTGAAGGAATTGTTCGGACTCCCATGATGAATCTTCTTCTGGAAGGTTTTTCCATTTGATAAGATATTCCTTTATGGTTCAACACCTTTTCCTTCGTGGCAAGAATATAATCATAATAATAAGTATAATAAATTGTAATAATAATTAATATCATTTAATTAAATGATATTAATTATTATTATCATTTATTATATTTATTATTATCATTTTTATGTTTGTAACACACTCCAACACAACAAAATTAGACTCTAATATAGTCCATAAAGATATAGACCATAATAATTAATAGAAACTCTAATATAGTCCATAATAATTAATACATTAATAATTATTAGTAATTAATGTATTAATGTATTGGTAGAATTATTAATGTATTAATGTTTTCCATGAAAAAAATGTAACTTCTATTCCAAGGGTAAAAAGTTACAATACATAGGCACCCAAGCACAACAAAATCATACTATTATAGTCCATAAAGTTGTAGACCGACATAATTTCCTATTATCATGATTACAAAAACAATAAGAGAGGTATAAAAATATATATATGACCAGTACTGATAGAGTCAAAGAGACAAGATAGTAAGTCCGAACATGTAACCTTATAGATAAAAAATTGTTACTCTCTCTGTGAGAGAGAAACTCACCACCATAGTACTCATCCTGAACCAACATGTTAACTTCCAAGTTGATAACATCTTTGGACAAAGTATAAACTTTTTGTTATGCTCTTGAAAGACATGTTGAAAGCTTATAAACTGAAAGAGAGCATACACAGATTTTGATTTTCAACCGAGGTTCAACAAATCCAGGTTTACGATAGAGATAGCATTAGTCATCTAGTAAATAACTAAATTGGAATCCCCCAATACTTGCAAGGAGTGGACATCTCGACTTACTACACATTTAAGAAGTGCAAGAAGTGCCTTCAATTCATATTAGTTATTTGAGCCTAGACCCAAATTTGCTCTTCCAGAAACATAATGATCATAATTAAAATAGAGGATGTATCCAATCCCAACAATGCAATTTTACCCCTGGCATGCGCCATCAAAAAATCCCCATGCCAAACTTCTATTGATGGCCACCAAGCTGACCTTCCGAGTTTGCATCTCATGGCGTTTTCCTTTATAACAAGCTAAGAGAGCCAAATATTGTTGAGACACTTTAAATGGAAGCCAAAATTTGTCTTCAATATGCCCGCGATTCTGGACATCCATAAGCCCCAAGCCACAACAATAGGAATTAATCGATACTCCTTCAAATATGGGATTGATAAATAATCATGAAAACAATCATCCAACCTGTCCTTGTCCCAGAGTTTATCCAAACCCAACCATAAACTAAGGTCGAACTAGACTTGGTAGGTAAAACGACACATCTGAAACAAATGATAGTTAGATTCCTTGGCACATTTGAATCAAAAACAAAAAATCATCCCATATTTCCCTCTATGTTGTGTCCTATCCCAGGTCAAAACACGACTAAGGAGAACTAGCCAAAAAAACAAAATACATTTGGGTGGGCCATGGATTTTCCATTTTTTTAAACCGCCATTGATCAGATGAATTCTCCTCATAGCACATTTCTAGGTATCCAAAATTAGTCATATATCTCCCACTCGAGTGATTGTAGGCCCAAACCAGCTCATCATCGGCCTCCAAAAGCCTTATACGGGCCCTCTTCAAATCTTGTACAAATGAATTTTGAGGTTGATGCCATCAATCATCAAGGTTCAAAGTGACTTTCGATATCCATACTTGACCCTAGACCGAAGAGGATGCAATATCATTGATTTGGTTTAATGTACAATGCTCGATTTCTTGTAGGAAAGTGATATGATCTTCCAAGACAAAAATATTATTATTGAATCCAACGATGGCATCCATGTCCACTTTGTTATGAGGAAAATCTCTCTATGGTTAGGGGTAAACCACAACAGACAGAAATGACTGCAGAAATCAACTCTAATATCAAGTATGATATATAGAAAAATATGCTAGCAAGAAAAGATAAAAGGCCTGCCTCATCCAAACATTTGATGAAGTCCACCGTTGAGCACTTGACCCGAAGCAATATACCTGCAACTAGTCCTCAAAAACCAAGAAACGCAAGCATATGGTGATAATATATAATGTTATCGCATTCAATAGCATAATCCATCACATTCATAACAAATATGCCCATGGAATAATAATTCAAATATTTGCGAGATATTAATTGGACGGAAAAGAGTATTTATATTAAGATATAATCAGTAGAAGTGAATGAGTTACAAACTTCCGTGTCGGCATGGTTCATAACCGAGAAACTAAGTTCCTTCCAGCTGGGCCTCCACCACTTCAATCCTCCACCAAAGGCAAGCTCATATAAGAGAGACGATGAAGTTCTTAATCAATAAGGGAAGAGATTGGGGGCTGAACAATGTGTTCAGACTTAAAGGACAAAGGAATGCAGACTTAGTGTGAAGTGAATACAGAGTAACTTTGCTCTCAAATTTAAATTCTTTCTCCTATTTTCCATAGCTCGGATTTGGCCCATTTATAGCCTTCAAGTGGAACTGAAGGGCCGAGTCAGAACGTTTCCAGTATATGGAAGGCCAAGGATCATTGATATTGTGACTTGACATGGAAACCCGACACCATTTTTTTTAAATTTTGGGCACATTTCCCAATGTGCGTGGGATGTAGTGGTGCAACCTATGTATACGCATGTTTTAATATAGGCAGGGCACATATATGTGGAAAAATCATGTTTTTATCTCTAGGATTTGCAAAAAGGTACTTCAAGTCTGCATAGGGAAATGGAAAAAGGCCCTTTGTGAAAGATTGTATAGGGTGAGGCAAATCTTGCTAGAACAAATGCCACCTAATGTGTGAAGTCATAGGAGTATCTGCGATGGCTGAAATACATTATAAGATCCAGAAGTGGAGTAATGGGGACCTAGATGGAAGAACTAGTTGCTCATTACAATCTGTACTGACATTGCATACATGGTTGCCAATTTGAATTACATTGTAGATCCATGTGAAAATATACCAAACAACTGTCCATGGCCATGAATAGGAAAATACAAATGTGGTTACATGCTAAAGGCTATCATAGTCACGAACAAGGCCCAATAAAACCAGTCTCAAAATCAAACTGAAGATATATGTATACAATGGAGTTTAATCTGATCTCCCGTGATCACCAAAGTCACACAAGTACTGGTCCAATGAAAAGGTAGCAACAACTCAGGAAAGCTGTGACTATAAATTGATGTCTTCAAGTCTTCTGCACAATTTGCCAAAGGTGAAAGTCTACATCATGTGAATAAAGGAATAGAGGTCGAACACAATGAGACTTCGTTTGATTACCGGTCATTGAGGTATATCATTAACAAATGCGAGACAACCTACCGATGATGAAAGTAGGTATCAAGGCATCGAGTACATTCTTACAAGTGTGAATAAAGGAGTCGGGGTCGAATACTTGAAGAATCCATCGATAAGGAGACATTGATGTATTCGCAACTGTCGATGGCCAGAGAACCTGCCACTAATGACTGGAAGCATGTAGGTACTCATAGGACTCTAGGTCTCGTCTCCAGAATGGATGAGCTAAAGTCGATGGAAGGAGACCCATTGAAAGGAGAGAATTAAGGCATCTCTTATCATTCAACACGAGGTACAAAGCATGAGCTTGATGATTTGGAGGAAATCGAAAAAATAACATGTTCATGAACCAACAACCATGTGCATCTTTCGCGTGTGCTAGGTGCAAGAGTTACACGAAAAAGACCCTCTGAATAGCATCCAATGAGGAAAATTGTTGACAAAGGTGAGGAAACCACCAATAAGGCTAATGGAATCCAAGACATTGCATGAATCCCAATGTGTGAATAGATGTCTTGCCATCGAATACAAGGGAAACCACCCAGTCAACGACCGATGATGAAATGTTGACTACTGGGTTCAAGGTTACCTACCAATGAGGAAAGTAGGACTAGGGTGCACAATAGGACTACAACTTCATGTGATTATGAGACAAACTGTGGGTATGGACGACATGCAAATTCAAGAGTTATGATGAATGCTCGACACAGGTTGATAGACATCCTTTGAAAAAGAGCATGAGACATATGGAATACTCTGGCAGCATAGACTCAATGATGAAATCATGAGATGTGGGAGGCATCAATAAAATTCTCCATAGGGACTAGAAGATGAACCATTCAGGGGAGTAAACTCTTTGTAACGATATCATCTTCCTAAGGTCATGCTAATCCCAAAATTATGATGACAAGTGATCTAAATTTTTTTGTGTTATGTTCAAAGGCGACACGACTGCTGCCAACATAAGATAATACTCCCTTCTCGGCCGTATTTTTTGTTTTTTCATAGTCAAATGAATGTTATGATACACATGAGGAAATGAGTGTCGCAAGTAAGAAAAACTAGTTCCAGTAGTGGAACATACTTATGCTCAATGCAAGGAGGTGCATGCGGGAGATGGACACTCGGGGGAATGTTCTCTCCTGGGTATAGGGTGTCAAGTTGTGAAGGACATAAACAAGGCTCTGCTTGGTTGAGGATGAAAAAATGTTAAGGCAAACAGTTTATAACGCAAAGCGAGAACTGACAATAGGCTCAATACTGCAAGCAAGGGCATGAGATGCAATCACAACTTAACGCCAAAAAATGTCCTTTTTCATAATATTAGTCTACTTGGTTTGAAAAAGGGATAAAATTGTACCAAATAGACGTCCTTTCAAATCCAATTTATGAGTGTGAAAGAGACAAGTTCACTCAACAATCTTTTTTCTTTTTGAAAATGAGTCAGAAAAGAGCTTAACCAAGACTCACGACCTTTCAATTCCAATTTAACGAGTGTGAAAGGGACAAATTCACTTGACAATCTTTTCACTTTTTAGATGAGTCAAAAAAGATCTTAAATCAGACTTGTTGAGAGGTTTCTAGGTGACATGTCATGGGGGAGGCCAAGGATCCCATGCTGGACTTCTGTGAAGGTTCAACATCTTACGAATAACCGACATAATCTTGGGAAAACCCAAATATTTCCATGTCGAGGAGGATAAAGTGCTAGCGGAGGTTACCTTCTCCATGATATATCAAATAATGTCTCTTACTTGAAATGATATAGGAGGAGGCATTGGATACCCCACAAGACCATCCCAATCAAAGGGAACTTCTCCAGGACTTGAAGAGAGAGTACTCCGGGAGAGTAAAACTCTCTCTTGTTCAGAAGGTGTAGTACCAACAATGCTAACA
The DNA here is from genome assembly GCA_010110895.2 of Picea sitchensis. Lineage (NCBI taxonomy): Eukaryota > Viridiplantae > Streptophyta > Pinopsida > Pinales > Pinaceae > Picea > Picea sitchensis. The sequence continues at coordinate 19,816 of SNQJ01S0147391.1, forward strand.
ACATGGTTGTAGTACGCATCACCCTCTAAGGGAAGGGTTGGATTGACCAAAATTGCCTTAGTATTTCCACTTCTTCAACTGTTGGTTGAATAGGATGTGTGACAATAAGGCCAGGAGACACATCACCCTAAAAAATGGGGGTGTGGCCAGGTGAGGATTGCATAGGTGTGACTTCCATGTCAATTAAAGGAGAAACAGAGTGTGGGGAAACAATAGATGCCTCAGAACCCGAAGGGCCCCCAGTTGAGAACCGCGCTTCCGGTATCTCGACAGTAGTAGGAAACAAACGAGTAAGGTGATTTCCTTCACAAGTCCTGCAAAGGAATTTGTGCTTACGTCTGACATGTCTAGGATTCTCAATCGTATGAATGCCCCCAACGCCATTTACAATGGCTGGTGATATGCTCTCAACATGACTGGCAGAGGCTGGAGGTTCATCTCCCACATGATGTACATAGGTTGGAGATGTGATATCGTTATGACTCATGGCGACTAGAGTGATTCCCCCAGCATGACTAGCAATGACTGGTTGTGGGTCTTCAACATGACTTGCAGAGGTCGTCGACCAATCTCCAACATGACTAGTAGTGGTAGGTGATGGAGCTCCAATATGTTTGGCAGTGACTGGACTAGCGACGATGGTGATTTGTGGCATTTGAGACCAAGGTCCCGGGAAAGACTGGTTTTGAGACATTGTAGGCCAGGAAGGGTCATGTTTTACAACCTGTCCCTATCCGGAAAGGTAGTATCCTCTGCCTAATTGATCCATAGATTTTTGTACGTGCATACTCACTGAAGAAGATGTCTGCGAAGAGACAAAATTATGATAAGGATTATTCAAGTCAGGATATATGTTTGCCCCATGTGAAGGGGTTCTATGAAGAGGGTAGCCCGAACCATAAAATTGATCCCCCCCTGTATGAAAGACCCGAGGATATATGTGGATCCGCCATGGGAAAAGTGTTCGTAAGAACTAGCATGGCAGACGAAGGATACACGGATGGGGTGTAATAAATAGAATAACCACCCATTTGAGTATTGGCTCCTAAAAAAACACGGCTAGGATTGGATCCGTAAGAGGGGAGGTTCCAGCCTCCCATAGCGAGAGTTGGTAGAGGGACATGCCTCCTATCAAATGAAGATGTAGACGGTGGGGCCATGGTGCCCCCAGATCCAAAACTAGGATTCATATAAGTGGGCTAGGGAGAGGATGGAAAGGGTGAAGGCACGTTTGTCATATCAATAGAAAAATGATTAGAGACCCAAGGCATGGATTAAGTGTCATAATTTTGCATACCATTATGAAAATCGGACATATTCATCCCCGCGAAATGAATGAACATCATGGGGGGGGGTATCGGTAAAGGAGGGAGTCATAGGAACTCCACTATCCATGATAATGACAACTCAAAGCATGGTATAAAATCTCAAAGGTCTACTAATAATCAAAGAGCACACCGAAAAATAATCAAAAGGCCAACTATGCACACAAACATGATAAAGTGGTTGAAAGGGACCTCCCTTTATAAAGTAGGCATGCCTCGCCCAAGAGGGGCTTGAGACTCCGCTGCTGAATATTGGAGGAAACATATTCAATTATAAGGGCCCTCGTGGGCTTAACAAGCAGTCGTTTAGATCCTCTTGGAGAGGTAATCCTCCATAAAGGTTGTGTGTTGTCCGACCCTTATTTGACCCAAGGTACCTGCAGAATAACCCCTGCAAGTAACCTATGTGGTACCTAAGTCAATAAACTATGTAACCACGGTATAACCGATGCGCATGTGAACAGTCGTAAGTTAGGTCCATTGTATGGGCAGGGTAGCAAAGCCCGAAACCTTGAAAGCATCGCCTCTCATGGAGGTAAGGGCACTAGAAAGATCCACATATAAGAATAGATCCCCAGAAATATATTTGACGCTAAGAAGGTATCGAGGGGATATCCCTTCAAATATATTTCTGGGGATAGGTATCGAGGGGATATCCCTTCAACCAACCTCATGCGACCTCGTTCTTAACTCTGGTGTAAGCGAAGCCTCCTGTTATTACCAACTATACAATGGATTTATCCACTCCCTAGTCAGATGCATAAGTTGATTTAATAGCCCCAGAGAAGTTTACTCACAAAATCCTATTCCAAGGCTCTAAATCCTAAGCTAGTTTGTGCACCATAGAAAATAAAATCGTTACTAATCAATTTTAAATTATAACGTTAATTTTAATGGCCTTGCTTACTCAAAATGGTCGTGAAACTAGTGATGTTATGACTCAACAAGTAAAATAAATGAATATGAATACAATGGAAAGTCCTAACTTCAATTTCCAATAAATGATATGATTTTTAAAAATTCAATTTTCAATTCAATTCTACAATTCTAAATAAAATGCAGTCTTTCTTTACATGCACTAAGATAAATTACAAAGACTCAAGAGATCAAAATGCTAATCAATTTAAAATACCTAATATTTTTGTATTTTCAATATAAGAGAATGAAAATGCAAGGATTGAACAACAACTTGATATAAAGACTCTACTGTGTATAGACAGAGATAACCCAAGTAGGATATCAAGGAGAAAAATACCCATCCCAAGGTGCAATGACAATCAAAATGAAAATATGATGAGAAAGGCATTGCCAAAAAATTCAACCAATGATTGGTTTCCTGTCATTCCACAGACACTTAACAGTCACCACAGAGACCCAAGAAGACTCAACAATCATAAAAACCTACCCAACAACTACCAAACCCAACAATTAAGCAACACAGGTTGATGTACACGACTGTTCAAGGGAAAAGCGTGTATGTACGTAGCTTGTAGAAGTACAACATGCGTATGTACGCGACTGTCAAGAAAAAACCGGCGTATATGTGCCAAAACACAACTAGGCTAAGGAGAAGGCTAAGAAACTCATACTAAGAGTGAACAAAGGCTGTCAAGCAATCATATGACAAGAAACTCAATATGAACGAGAGCAATCTAAGGAGAAAAACACTCCAAATCCCAAAAAAGAAGATTTTATCCCCAATATGGTCGCCAATTCTGTTACGAGGAAAATCTCTCTATGGATAGGGGTAAACCACAACAAATGTAAATGATTGCAGAAATCAACTCTAATATCAAGTATGATATATAGACAAATATGCTAGAAAGACAAGATAAAAGGCCTACCTCGTCTAGACGTTCGATGAAGTCCACCGTTGAGCACTTGACCTAAAGAAATATACCTGCAACTAGTCCTCAACAACCAAGCAACGCAAGCATATGGTGATAATATATAATTTAAGCACATTCAATAGCATAATCCATCAACATTCATAACAAATACACCCATGTAATAATGATTCAAATATTTGCAAGATATTAATTGGACGAGAAAAGAGTATTTCTATTAAGATATAATCAACAGAAGTGAATGAGTTACAAACTTCCGTGTCGTCGTGGTTTGAAACCGAGAAACTAAGTTCCTTCCATCTAGGCCTCCACCGCTTCAATCTTCCACCAAAGGAAAGCTCATATAAGAGAGACAATGAAGTTATCAATCAGTAAGGGAAGAGCTTGGGGGTTGAACAATGTGTTCAGACTTAAAGAACAAAGGGATGCAAACTCAATGTGAAGTGAATAATTTCTCTAGAGTAACTTTTCTCTCAAAGTTGAATTCTTTCTCCTATTTTCCATAGCTCAGATTTGACCCATTTATAGCCTTCAAGTGGAACTGAAGGGCCGAGTCAGAATGTTTCTAGTATATGGAAGGCCAAGTACGATTGATCTTGTGACGTGACATGGAAACCTGACACCATTTTTTAATTTTGGGCACATTTCCTTATGTACGTGAGTTGTAGTGGTGCAACCTACGTATACACATGTTGTAATATAGGCAGGGCATGTATATGTGGAAAACTCATGTTTTTAGCTCTGGGATTTGCAAAAAGGGACTTCAAGTTTGCATAGGGAAATGGAAAAGGGCCCTTTGTGCAAGATTGTATAGGGTGAGGAAATTTTTTCTATAACACACTTGAATCTGAGAACTTGACCCCACCTTCCAAGCCATAAATCTGCCAATAACTGGAAAGGTCAATGTCAATGACCTCCACTAGTTGGAAGCTGATTGAAAATATTTCTGGGGCCAATGGATCCAATCCAGAAGAGTCTCAGGATAAATATATTTATCAATTAATATTTGGCACCATAAACTATCTTGAATTTAAAAATACCCATAAGGATTTTGCTGCAAAAGCCTTGCCAAAATTTCCCATATCTTTAAGTCCCCATCCATCTGAATCTGTTGATCGAGACATAACTTTCTAGCTAACCAAGTGAGAGCCAAGTTACTCTGCCTTTCCCTTCCAAATATAATTGAAACATAATTTTTGGATTCTATATAATATATTGTTCGGTACTTTCTCCAAGAGATGCCAATACAAATGTATTACTTCAATAACCGACTTGATGAGGGTAATTCTACCTCCCCTGGAAATCCAACAGTTGCACCAATGATTAATTCTCCTTTTTGTCCTTTCCACAAGATATTTCCAATCCTCAATATTGTAGTTATTTGTCTTGATATTGTAGCCCAAATATTTTATTCCTCCCTATAAATCATGAGAAGGAAAGGAGAATAATCTAGACAGTTGCCGACGAGGGTCCACCTCAAAGTTAGGAAAATAAATGGTCAATTGACCAATGTTTATGACCATGCCCATGGCTCCACAAAATAGATCCAAAATATGTTTGAGGGCCCTACCTTCTGCTTACTCACAGTAACAGAAAATGAGGACACCGTCAACAAACAATAAGTGTGTCAAGTTTTCATGCCTACCCATCTTAATCCCCTAAAAAGTGTGGATCCTTCTAACTTCAGAAATGGCTCGACTAAGCCCATCCATAACCAGTAAGAATAAGTAGTGAAATAAGGGGCATCTATGATGAATCCTTCGAGATGACTTAAATAAAGAATACCCAGACCCATTTATGAGAACTACAAATGAGACTAATGAGACACAATACATGATCCAATTAACCAGAGAGAGATCAAGACCAATTTGCAACAACAACAAATAGAGGTACAAACATGAAACCAGGTCCTAGGCCTTAGAGAGATCGATTTTGATGACATACACCTATTTCTTCTAGGTTTTAATAGTGTGAAGTCCTTCCCGAGCCAAACCAATAACTTCATTAATTAACCGCCCTTTGAGAAAATCAAATTGCTAAGGAGAGACAATATTTACTAGAATGGGTTTAAGATGCATAACAATGATTTTGGCTATGATCTTGTACAAACAATTGTACAAAGTGATAGGTTGGAAGTCATCAAAATATGAGGGGAAATCCAACTTTGGAATTAAAGAAATGAAATTTTAATTAATGCTACCCAAAAAATTACCCGAGGTACAAATTTCCTCCAACCCACAACAAGTTTTCTCCCACGATATCAAATAAATTCTCAAAGAACTCAGTTGTCCAACCATCCAACCCAAGACTCTTGTCCTTTTTAAATGATGCAATCACCACCTAGAGCTCATCGATTGTGATTTCAAAGTATAATTCATGATTGTCCTCCTCCTAAAAAATCTTGGGGAAATATGAAATCAATATTAGAACGTCCATTTTATGTTGTTCCGACCCCCGAAATAAAGAGTGAAAGTGTTTAACCCCAAGGGATACCAAACTGGGAAAATATTATACCTTATTCCCCTCTACATCACACAAGTCCCATGTGGTATTAAAACTCTTCCGATAATTTGCATACTTCTAGAATAATTTGGTGTTAAGATCCCTAGTAGCTAGCTAGAGAGCCCGAATTTTCAATCTCCATTTTTTTTCCTGTTCCAACAAGATGTAGTCTTTGAATTTCCAACGGTTGGCCTCTGTCAACATCCACCATATACCTTGTTTCAAACTCTCACCATAATAATCAAGTGCTAGCTCAAATTCAATGCTCACAAGGGTCCTTTCTTGATCCTTTTTACATTCTATTGCTCATATTACCACCTTTTGCTTCAATGATTTCAATTCCCTAACAAATTGATAACTGGCTAAAGTCCCAACATTTTCTTGAAAATGTTGCTAATTTTCTTGAATTAAATACATGAATCCTTCAATCTTTGGCCAAGAAGGATTAAATTTGAATGCGACACCCAGTCTCCCACTCAACACATCCACTTATAAGAAGATAGGAAAGTGATTTGAGCATCATATCTGGCCAACCCATGACTTGTATATCCCAGACTCCTGAAGAATCAAATGGTGGGCAAGAAACCTATCCAATCTCTTGAACACCCCTCCACTGTGACTGCGATTATTACTCCAATTTGGAATGAGAACAACTAGTTCCACATCCACCATCCCTGATTGTTCAAGTTTGTTTAATAAGAAATGCGCCAAATTATCTTCATGGGTAGACTCACCCCATATTTCCTACTGATTAAGAGTAAAATTCAAATCCTCACCAAGAATGAGTGCCTCTGAATGCATGACCTTAAGCATGAACAAGGTATTCTAGAAAACCTCTCTATCGACACATGGCCCATACACTTTACATAGAATAAAATAATGATTCATTTATTTACTAACAACCTATGTACATAAGCCTGAATGCATAGAAAAACAATTGGTGAGCATCATTGAAGAAGAAATACCAATGATTAGGCCCCCCTATGACCCAAAAGAATCTAGACCATACAATAACCATCCCAACATTAATTGGAAAGTTCATGGATGATGGGTTTGTATTTTCCCATGGTTTTTTGAATAAAAACAATATATGGATGGTCCTACATAAAAAACCTCCCGAGGGATAATTTTTTAGGCCTCCCCGCTAAGCCCCTCATGTTGACTGTCATTATCTTCATTGGGAGACCATATTTGGGGTCAATCCTACTCTAAGAACCCTATATATGATTTGCTACCACCCTTGAGACACTTCCTGAAAATCCTTTTCTTGTGCATGCTTCAACACAGACTTCCTACCCACTTTTGAGTTCTAGTGTTCTTTTGCACCTACAAACCCTAAAACACTAGAAGGAGTCAACCCCTACGCCATGGATCAAGGTTTAAACCTGAATTGATCATGGCCTAAGGATGTTGAAAGTTAACTAATGAATCAATTGTGATGAGACTCCTGAGAATTTATAATGAGAGGATTTTATTCATTAGATAGATTGACAACATGATCTGTCTTGAATCTACCACCCAAAGAGAAATGTTTTGAAACAATGCTAGAAGAAACACCTAGTCCCATCCCTTCCCCCACATCAAGAGAACAAATATCTAAAGGAGAAGAGGGGGATATATTAAGAGGGGGAAAAGATGGACCAGACTTACCATGTTCAAGCTATTTTGACACATTGATGGATCAAATGGATTCAATTTTTCTCCATTGCGAGGAGGACAAGTCCAAATCATCCCCTAACAAATCCTTTGGAAATCATTGCACCTCAATACTAGAAACTGGATCATACATAGGGATGGAAATATCCCCCACAACTATATCATCCTTAACATGATGCAAAGGCCTAAAACCCTGAACAGATCCCTCCCCCCACCATCCTTAGAGGAAGATATATTTTCAAAAGGAACCCTAGGTTCACTGCATGACTATAGGGGGCAAAACACTTTTGTAGACACAGGTAGAACCCCATGAAATTGTTTTGAAATTTTTCTATCCCAATCTGCTAAAATGTGACCAACCTGATGACATATTGAATAGAAAAATGGAACATTTAGGTAATCCAAAAGTTACGTGTACGTTTTCTCTCCCACTACCAGCTTCAAAGATTCAAAAATCCCCTATCTCAGGTCTAGTTCCATTAGAATCATAGCCACTGATATAAAATTGTTGGATTTGAAGTTGGAATCATATGCAATAAACTTCCCCGGTGAATCCCCGATGGCATTAAGCTTGGAGTCTGACTAGAATTCCAACAGGAGATTTGGAAATTTAATTCAGATGATCATGTTCGACAGAGCCTCCTCCAAGGCATCGAACAACAGATGTAGGGGTTTGGCACAAATGATGTGTCTCTCTAAGAACCATCGACAATACAATATTTTATTGGCATCTTCCTTGCATCGAAAAACAAATCCAATCCATCCTTGAGAAAGGAGATGGAAGATTGGCATATACCCTAGTAGTAAAGCCCACTGTCCATCCATCCATTGATTAAGCACACTCTTAGAGATCCCACTCCCACAAAATTTTCCCACAAGCGCCCTACCTTCCATGTTTAATATCTAACTAACTTGTAAGTCCTTCCCTACCACCAGTGATATTTCACCCCCTCACAATTTAACTACCTTACTTTGCTTCCACCTCGACTTCTCCCCTTTCAACCACCTTGTATTTCCTTGAATATCCTCAATAACGATCTTTCTCCCAATGAATCTTGAACAACTGACACCATCCATATCACAGGGTTTGAGAGGAATCACACCATAAACCTTCGAAACACTGGTTTTCGAAAGAGATGGGAAAGAATATGGCTTGGCCTCACAACTAACCTCTTGAGATCCCTTGCCCTGAGGATTCGTAGGAAGAGATATCGAGCCTTAATAGTACCCATCTAGAATATTCAAAGGACATATTATTATTTCTTGAACTAGACGAGCATATAATGAGAATACACTTGAAAACTTGATACATACCTGTGAGTTGAAGCATCTTGAATACAAATCAATGTCAGGGTTTAGAGGTGGGCTTGAAAAGATGTCATCCTCTATCGGCATGTCGTCTGAGTAGTCAACTAGATGTGATGGATCCTCCATCTGAAGGCGTGGAGGCCTATGAAAATCCCACTCGGAATGCAGAATAAATCCTAAACCCTATTTTGCAGATCCTCCCCTAATGTATTAATGTATTAATACAATTACACATATAGTGATTTTGAGAATATTAATGTATTAATGAATTAATAACAATTAATGTGTTAATGTAATAATAACAATTAACAAAACTGCACATAAAGTGATTTTGAAAATATTAATGTACTAATTTATTAAATTATTAATGTATTAATACATTAATGTAAGAACTACACATAAAGACTTAGTCATCTTGTGAAAAAACCACCCAGGAATAGAGATAATGGTTTCTAATTAATGTATTAATAACAATTAATGTACTATTGTAAGAACTGCACATAAAGACTTAGTCATCTCATGAAAAAAATCTACCCAGGAATAAAG
>SNQJ01S0147391.1:29009-50184 GCA_010110895.2 Picea sitchensis
AGTTCAATCATTGCTCTTGTTTCTTCCTAATTGTAACATATGCACTATTTTTCATCTTAGCATAACACTCAAATTAAAAATTCAGTGATTTGTGTAAACCATCTATGGATTTGACTCTTGGTATGGTGGTGAAGGTCAATCCTTGTCTCTCTTTGTTTCCAATATCAATGGTATCCCATTCTAAAGTCAACCCCTATGATTTGTGTATAGTAAGGCCCCATGCCATATTCATAGGTGTTTGTTTATGATTTCCTCTAATAACATGTGTTATTGGTACAATGTTAGGAGAAGTGTTGTCAAATGAAACACCTATGTACTTATAAAAAATAATAGCAGTGAACATTGGAAGTTGAGGGGGATTTGAGCCAAGCATATAGAAAATATTTTGAATATAGACAAGTGCTCCATTAACTAAGACAAGTTCCACCCATAAATTACATGTCAACATGACATGCTAGCCAAGGAATAATAGGACTTCACGTTCCAATTGATCATCATCAACACCAACAATTTGTGTTCTTCTTGTATGCTTTGCAACACATCTTGTTATTGGAGAATTCAATGATTTCAACATGTGCCTATTATGCAGGGTTACCAAATTATTTGTTAGGAACAAGTGAATTTTTGAATGAAATAAACTCTTTTCCACATGAGGCAAACTCATATCTACATGTGACATGAGAAGATCCCAATCATCAAGAATGGGTTATGCATTTCTCATGTTAGTTAAGAGTTTCCAAAAAGAGGATTGTTTCAGATAATTTCCTTGCTAACAAAATATTGTATCCAAAGTGACAACAATGTTTAATTTTTCCCACAAAAAATTATCGGTTGTTTTATGTACATACAAAGGTTTATCTTTGATAAGAGGTAGTTGGCTAAGGTCACCAACAAGAATAATGGATCTACTACCAAAAGGAGTATATTTTTTATCTGGAAATGCTTCTTCTAAATAAGAATGTATCTATATGAATAACCTTAGTCCTATAAATCTCATTTCATCAATCAAAATATATCTAATATGCCTAATTTCGTCTTAAATACTACTAGAGACTGCTCATGTAGTGGTTGCAAATTTTTAATAGGAAGTTTCAAAGTAGATTGTATTGTTTTTGCATGTATATTAAAAGCAACAATACTATTTGGAGCGAGCAAAAGCAATGGACTATTACCATTAGATGTTGAAGTAGAAAGAGCATGAGAAATACAATGAATAAGATAAGACTTACTGGTGCTAGATGTTTCTTGATTAATCATTTTAAGAGGATCATGTTTTCATATTCAACTGAATGGCGTAAAATGATCTTAGCATAATTTTTTTTTTTTTTTCTGACGAGGAAGATGGTGACACAAATGTTTTAGAACTGCCAACGACAAAACCAATAGATTGGGAATTTCATATAAAATCAATTGTAACACCCCAAGGCCGAGCCTCTGTTGAATTGTAATTATGTTATAGGCTGGTGAGCCAAGTGTTTATAAGCTGGAAGACTTATGTGTTTATTAGGCCAGAGAGCTCAGATGCTAAGGCCAATGAGCCTGATTTTGTATATGTAAGTACTCACATCATTAATAAAATTACATTATTGTGTGTAGACCGACCACAAAGAAAGAGTTACGGGGGACTAAGCTCACCTAGGTAGGGAAAGGGAAGGGGCTAAGATAGAGGGCTTACCTCTAAAGGAATAATATTATTCTATTATTTCCTAGAGGCTAAGGTTTGACATAACCTATGTTTTCCTAAGTTCATGGGGAAAGAGAAAGAGTGTTAAGTGGAGCTCATACAACTTCCGGTAGACATGTGTCAACCTTGGTGCATGCAGGTTTTATGTGGGAAAGTTAGCTGGTTGGGGGTTCCCTCACCATTCTCGCGATGGTCACCACTTTGCAGGTCAGCCATACTCCCCACTGATGCACGCACTGAGATAGAGAGAGAGAGAGCCTTGACACAACCAGTCATTGAATCCATCATTGATCTCTGCAACTTCGAAACCTGTACACCCACGTTATGAAGCTAACTGTGTTTCCTGTGAATCACAACACGACTGCGTAGTGTTTGAGCCATATCACACCTTATCCTTTGTTGTTGCTACCCACATTTTCTCTGGACCGGTGTGGCTTACTGTCATTACCAGAGCCCTTACCCAATTTTTGTTGCGGAGGTTACCCACTGGACTTAGGAGATGGATAGAAGAGGCAGGTTGTCAAGCTTGTGAGAAAATCTCTCAAGGTGAGAGAGTGTGCTGGGGAAGTGATTTCTCATGAAGGGAGTCCCGTAGCAGCTACAATAATCTGAGGCTTTCGGTCTAGCCTGTTGTTGAAGCCCTGGAAGGGAGGTGGACAACCGATTGACTTGTGATAGTGAAGGTGTACACTCCTGGGGTGGAATAGGCGTGTGGGGGATGAGGGTTTGTGGTTTATATGCGTAAGTGTCTACTGGGAAAAAATCCTTCCTATTGATCTGTGCGACTTTCTAGTTGTCCTTGCCAAGCCTATGAATCCCTTTCCCGGTGGAGTTTAGTCCCAACTCAGGGGTGACCCACTGCTGAGCGTGATGAGAAGCATGGTATACGGATGGGAGGTTTGTGGAAGGTCTGCACGCAGTTGGTGGTCATTTATTAAAAGATAAATACCCAATCTTTGTTCTCTGTATGATGTGTATCTTGAAATCAAGTTATAATGTTATTAGAATTGTCTGTATATATTACATGTATTTTTTAATGTTGTTTCTGCATCAATAGGTGCATAAACATAATGATATAACTGTTTAAGTGTCATTAGATATATATGTATATAAATATATATGAATATAAGATGTTATCTCTATTTATTCCTGTTAATTTTTATATGTGAATATTTCCGCAAAGTTATTCGGTGGCATGACCTGGTATGTTGGTTTAAGGTCGGGAACAATCACAAAATGGTACTAGAGCAGAAAAACAAAGATACAGTCGTTAGGTAGCATTTATCGACAGAGGTTTGAGGTTTGGGGACATTATAGAATGGTATCAGAGCCATGGTTTTGACATTGAGCCTAGATGGGCCATGTTAGGGGTTAAGGAGACAGAGGTTTCAGAGTGAATTGTTGTAGAGAGAGACAAAATATGAACCTTAGAGCATCACTGGGATTGTGTTCAGAAGCTCAGGAAGTATAACGGTTCAGGAAAACCATTAGAGAAAGAAGCCACAATAATCGTTGTGTTATGCCGCGAGGTTTAAATTTGGGTCACAAGATCTATTCAAGAGAAGGAAGACCCTTCACAGTCGTCAGATTTAGAAAAGGTGTCAGAAAGTTAACCCCTAAGTACTTCAGACTTCGTGACTTTGACGAAGTTTACGTGCTATAGAGAAGAAAGGGATGAAGCCCGAATTCCTGAAGTCTGGAGTTCATCTGGACCGTTCGTTAAAAGAGACACGTATTGACAGATCATCTTGTTTGGGAGAAACGAGGCTTGCTAAGGTGAATTATCTCGAAGTCCCGAAGTGACATGGAATGATGACATCACCCAGGGTGACATGGACTTCTTTAGTTCTTCCACGTGTCAGTCAGAATGGAAATTTGACGACTTTGTTGGACCAAAAGAAATCCGACTCGTGGGCCCACGTGTCACCACCTTATATGATGACATATGTACTACGTGTACCCCGAAAGATAAAGTAGTTTGGAAGTTCAGAGTTTAGGATATTTGAGGAATGCAAGTGTGAATCTTTCAAAGCCTAAAGTCCCAAAGTGATGTGACCTATTGATGTCACCATGGATGATGTGGACACATGGGATGTGTTCCATGTGTTAGTGAGTTAAGGACCTTTGGAGGATAGAAATGCCAGTTAGAACGTGATATGTTTCACCCGTCATAATGAGCCACATGTTTTCTTTTAGTATTCCACCACGTGGCACTCTTCTTGAGCATGGTTAGTGGGGCCCCTGATGGTCGCAGGGGACACATGGCCCCAGATCCTACACTTCGAAGGATAGCCACTTCAGAGGAAAGATGGGTCACATGGGTTGAGAATTCCTGAAGGCCGAAGTGTCAGAGTTCATCATGACCGTTGGAAGTCATGGACGCATGTCAGAAGATCTGACACTCCAGAGAGTTGTCACTCCAGAGATTTGTGGCATTGAAGGCTTTAGAAACCCTGAAGTATGGAGCCTCGAAGCTAATTTTGGTCGTTGATTTGGGTAGAGAGCGGGGACCTTTGATTCCTCTCACGTCACTTGCTAACTTCATCAGTTCAGAGTTCGAGAGATTGGCATTGAGGTGAGTTGAAAACACCTAAAGCCTAAAACTCCAAAGTGCAGAGTAAGCACCCAACTATTATCACTTGGTCACTTCCATGGTCACATGCGAGTTGAGGGATGAAGAAAAAGGGGCTAGCACCCGAAAGTGAATTGTAAGAATAGAGCAGGCCTTGGAGATAGAATCGTGGGGATTCTTGATCGAAAGAGACCCGTCGAGAATGGAGTCTGATATTCTTTCCGTTGAATCAGATTGTTCAAGTTACTTTGGAAAATTATTAAAGACTGATAGCCTCACAAAATTCGGTTGTCTGCACATTTTGTAGAGTTACCAATTGACAGAACTAAACATAATTGTTACCTTGTGAAGAGAAATGGAGGAAGCACAGGATGCTTACAATTTGGAGGATGAAGTTAGAGGAATGGATGTCCATTTGGGAGTTGAAGGAATGAACTCTAATGGGAATGGAGAATAAATAGATAAAGAAGTGAGCATGAGGAAAATCATTAAGAATTTGCAAAAAGATGTCCAAATTCACTAGGCAGATAACAAAAGGTTTATGAGATCTAGGGAGAAACAGGGAGACTTCAATATGAAGCTGATGTGGAGCCTGGAAATAATTTAAAAGAAATTGGATAAGGAAAGTGGATCCAGTAAATAAGGAAGTCATGGGACGCCTGATGAGGAAAGAAGAGGAAGAAGTGGTAGCAGACATCACCAACACTCCCAAAAGCATCCCATAGGAGAACACATAGTAGCTCAAGTCCATCCCCTATCATGAAACATAGGAGATCTTGGGTGGATGAGTTAAAAGGATAAATGAATAAGATCAAACCTCCTACTTTTGATGGAGAGCACCATAAGGATGAAGATGTTGAGACATGGCTTCTAGGCATGAGGAAATACTTCCAATTGCAAAACTATTCCTCTCATGCAGAGGGAAGAATTGTCATTTATCAGCTAAAAGGAAAGGCTTCCATATGGTAGGATCAGATTATGCAAGTGTAGCACGTCAGAGAGAATAATGTTACATGGAGGGAATTCAAGAGGCATTTTGAAAATTACTTAACTAAGAGGTATTATGACAAGAAAATGAAAGAGTTCTTTGAACTCAAGCTGGGAAGTATGTCCATTGATGAGTATGAAAGAAGATTCTTAGAGTTGTTGAAGTATGTCCCCTTCATCAAGGATGAGACAATTAATATTCAAAGGTATCTAAGTGGGCTGCCATCTTTCATCAGTGACAAGATACAATATGATGATCCTTAAACTATGGAAGAAACCATGAGGAGAGAAAAATGCTTATTTGATCAGAAAAAAGGGAAACTTATTTTCCAGAAGGCTTGGGAAGATAAGAAGAAGTTTAAAAGGGAGCAGAGGCAGAAGGGGAACAAGCCACCATTTTTCAGAAATAGTCCTCCAGGAAAGTTAGTTTTGAGAGAGCCCAGGATGGTTGAAGTAGGTGGGAAAAGGCCAACGCATACAACTATGGAATATTGGGGTTGTAAAGGAGATCATAGGTATAGATATTTTCCTCACAGAAGTGACAAAGTGAGAGTTGTTCACATTTTTCAACAAGAAGAAACGACAGAGGACATGGGTAGAAGTGTACCAAGGATCTATGCAGTCCTGGACAACAAGCAAACTGAGTTTCAATCACACATGATTGAAGTTGAAGGTATGATCAATAACCATGACTTTACTATTTTAATTGACTATTGGGTTAGTCATAGTTATATAGATCCTAAGGTAGTGGAAAGATTTCAATTACCAAGAAGCAAGCATGGGAAATATTGGTTGGTGCATCTGGATACAGGAGCCAAGAGAAAGGTTATTGAATTGGTTAAATCATGTCCACTGGGCATGAATGGACTGAGTACCAAGACATATATGAACATCTTGCCTTTGGGATCACATGATTTCCTAATTGGTATGGATTGGTTGGACCAACATCATTCCATATTAGACTGTCATAACAAAGAATTCACTTGCTTGGATGAGAAAGGAAATCGAAGAGTAGTCCAAGAAATTCCCAGGGAAGTTACCATCCATAAATCTTAGAAATGCAGCTAAAGAAGTGTTACAGGAAGGGCTGTCAAATATTTGCAGCCCATATGGAGGAAGAATCTAAGGATAAGGTGTTGAATATAGAGGATCATGCAGTCCTGGAAGATTTTGAAGATGTGTTCAAGGATATACCAGCACTACCTCCAAAAAGAGATATTGATTTCTCTATAAATTTAATGCATGGAGCAACTCCAGTATCAAAGACTCCTTATATAATGAGTACACCATAATTGAAGGAAGTACAAATGCATCTTGAAGAGCTTCTGAAGAAGGGGTATATACGCCCAAGTGTGTCACCTTGGGGTGCCCTAGTCTTGTTCGTGAAGAAGAAATATGGGACATTGATATTGTGCATCGATTTCAAACAGTTGAAAAAAGTGACTATAAAGAACAAGTATCCTCTACCAAGGATTGATGATCTCTTCGATCAGTTGAAGGATGCTAGGATATTTTCAAAGATAGATCTCATGTCGGGATACCATCAGGTAAAGATTAAAGAGGAAGACATCAGCAAGACCGCCTTCAGAACAAGGTATGGTCATTATGAGTTCACAGTGGTGCCATTTGAGTTATCAAATGCACCAGTTGTTTTCATGTGCTTAATGAATGGTGATTTTTGAGAATATTTAGACAAGTTTGTCATAGTATTTTTGGATGAAATCCTTGTATATTCCAAGTCAGAAGAAGAGCATGAACATCATTTGAGGATGTTGTTGCAATTTCTAAGAGAGCATCATCTGTATGCCAAATTGAGCAACTGCTCATTTTATCAAAACATAATTCAATATTTGGGGCATATCATATATGAAGAAGGGATAGAAATAGACCCTAAAAAGATTGAGGCCATTCAAGGGTGGACAACACCTAAGAATGTGACATAAGACATATCCTTCATGGGTCTAGCTGGCTACTACAAAAGGTTCATTGCAGGGTTTTCGAGAATAGCTCACCCCATCACTTCCTTGCAAAGGAAGGGGAAGAAGTTTCAATGGACAGAAGAATGTGAAAAGAGCTTCCAACAATTGAAGCAACTGTTAACCAGTGCTCCAATTCTGAAGATTGCAGATCCGAATGAATATTTTGTGGTTTTCACATACGCATGCAAAGAAGGACTAGGAGGAGTCCTTAGTCAGAAAGGATTTGTGATATGTTTCGAGTCCAGAAAATTGAAAGAGCATGAAAGGATCTATGCCACTCATGATTTGGAGTTGTCAACCATAGTGCACACTTTGAAGAAGTGGAGGCACTACCTCATGGGAAATAGGTTTGAGTTGAGGACATACCATAATGGTTCGAAGTACCTTTTTGATCAGTCTACTTTGAATGATAGACAGAGTAGATGGTTGGAATTTCTCTGTGAATATGAATTTGATATCAAGCATATCAAACGAAAGGAGAACAAAGTGGTTGATGTACTTAGCAGGAAAGTGCATGAAATGCATGCTACAACCATTAGCATGTATCAAATGAATATTAAAGGAAGAATTTATGAGGCTTCTAAAGTTGATTCGAAGTACATGGAATTGGTAACTAAATTGTAGCAAGGTAAAATGCAACAGAAAGCTGAAGATTATGAATTGGGAATTGATGGAACTCACTTGTACAAAAACATAGTTTATGTACCAAATTCTTCAGAATTGAGGAGTGTGATTTTAAAAGAAATGCATAATGTGCCTTATGATGGGCACCCTGGATATCATAAAACAATTTTAGCAGTCAAGAGCCATTCCCATTGGCTAGGTATGAAGAAAGAAATTGCAGAGTACATAGCCAAATGCTTGGAGTGTCAAAGGGTCAAGGTTGAGCATAAACACCCAATTGGGTTGCTACAACCATTACCCATTCCTAAGTGGAAGTGGGAAGTGGTGATAATGGATTTCATCACAGGATTACCCAGAACAAACAAACAACATGATTCATCATGGTGGTGGTAGATAAGCTCAGGAAGGTCGCCCCCATTAAAGACTACTCACAAGGCAACTAATGTTGCTGATATTTATATGAAGTAAGTAGCACACTTGCATGGCATACCCAAGACAATTGTGTCTAACAGAGACCCAAATTTTACCTCTAAGTTTTGGAGAGGATTATTCAAGGGGTTCAGAATGAACCTGAACTTCAACACAACTTATCATGCTGAGTCTGATGGACAAACATAAAGAGTTAATCAAGTGATAGAATATATGTTAAGAATGTATGTGATGGACAAACCATATAAATGGGAAGATTATCTAAACTTGGTAAAATTTTCTTACAACAATGGGTATCAAGCATCATTGAAGATGAGCCCGTTTGAAGCAATTTATGGCAGAAAGTGAAAAACCCCAGTAAGTTGGGACAAACAAGATGATAGGGAAGTGGTTGGGCCAGAGTTGCTTAGGGAAATGGAAGAGAAATTATTAAATATAAAATAGAACTTGAAGTCTTCCCAAGATAGGCAGAAAATCTATGCAGAGAAAGGCAGAACCTACAGGGAGTTTAAAGTGGGTGATCATGTTTTCCTGAAGGTGAAACCTAACAAAAGTTCCCTAAAGCTGGGAAGTTGTTCCAATTTGGCAACCAAATATTGTCGACCATTTGAAATCCTATAAAGGAATGGATCATTAGCTTACATGCTTGCATTAACTGCATCCATGACTATTCATAATGTATTTCCTGTATCATTTCTCAAGAAGTATATACCTGATGCTAATCATTTGATTGATTGGAATGTGATTCAGGTGGAGCAAGAAGGCGCTTTGCAAGTGCAGCCTATGTGCATATTGGAATGGAAGAGAAAACAACTCCGGAATCGAGTCATAAAGCTTGTAAAGGTTCAATGGACCTGGTATGCTCCTGAGGATGCAACATGGGAACATGAAGATGCTATGCAGGCAGAGTACCCACATATTTTTGAAGATTTTGGAAATATTGTTGTTGTTGTGTAAATAAGTTGCACTAAGGACAGTGAAAAAATAAGGGGAGGGGATTGTAACACCCCAAGGCCGAGCCCCTGCTGAATTGTAATTATGTTATAAGATGGTGAGCCAAGTGTTTATAAGATGGAAGAATTATGTGTTTATTAGGCTGGAGAGCCTATATGTTAAGGCCAATGAGCTTGATTTTGTATATGTAAATACTCACATCATTAATAAAATTACATTGATGTGTGTAGACCGACCACGAAGAAAGAGTTATGGGGGAATAAAATCCACTAGGTAGGGAAAGGGAAGGGGATAAGTGTCTAGGAATATGGGCTAAGCTAGAGGGCTTACCTCTAAAGGAATAATATTATATTATTATTTCCTAGAGGATAAGGTTTTACATACCCTATGTTGTCCTAAGTTCCCAGGGAAAGGGAACGAGTGTTAAGTGGAGCTCATGTAGCTTCAGGGAGACATGTGTCAACCTGGGCACATGCAATTTTTAGGTGGGAAAGTTAGCTCGTTGGGGGTTCCCTCACGATGGTCGCCACTCCACAGGTCAGTCATTCTCCCCACTAATACATGCACTAGGATAGAGAGAGAGAGCCTTGACACAGCCAACCATTGCCTCCATCGCTGATCTCTGCAACTTTGCAATCTGTACACCTGTGTTATGAATCTAACCGTGTTTCCTGTGAAGCACAACATGAATGCATAGTGTCTGATCCATATTGTTCCTTAGCCTTTGTTGTTGCTACCCACATTTTCCTTGGACTGGTGTGGCTTGTTTTCATTACCAGATCCCTTACCCATTTTTTGTTGCGGAGGTTACCCACTGGACTTAGGAGCTAGATAGAAGAGGCAAGTTGTCAAGCCTGTGAGCAACTCTCTCCACATGAGAGAGTGTGCTAGGGAATTGAGTTCTCCTAGAGGGAGTCCCATAGTAGCTACAATACTCTAAGACTTCTGGTCCAGCCTATTGCTGAAACCCTGGAAGGGAGGTGGAAAGCTGATGGACTTGTGATAGTGAAGGTGTACACTCCTGGGGTGGAACAGGAGTGTGGGAAATGAGGGTCTATGGGCTGTGGGCGTAAGTGGCTCCAAGGAGAAAATCATTCCTGTTGATCTGTGCGACTTTCTGGTTGTCCTTGCCAAGCCTATGAATCCCTTGCTGCTATAGTGCGAAAACCCCCCTATGGACTACACTAGGGTTCAACATGTAGGAAGATCTAACCGTCTAGAAGTATCCTAATTTTTATAACTACCCCAAATATACCCCAGATTCATGCATGAAATACAAAGTGAAAAGATCTGGTAAATTTACCTTTTACTCCGCGTCCGATGTTGATCCTCTTGCGTTTGATTGCTCCATTGACTACAAGCCTCTTCCGAAGGCTGGCCTGCATTCACAAATAGATAAATAGGGAAATAAAAACACACATCTCATATATAAATCATGGGTTAGATGTTAGAATAAAGAATAAATCAAACATAAATATTTGACACATCATATTTCGGGACAAAAAAAGTATTCCTTTTATTGATATCACAATGTTTACTTACAACAAGATCAACGAATGCTCCTCGAACCTGGTCTGATCTCCTCTTCACCAAGCTCCAACTGCGCTTCCACATATCTTTCTCCTCTCAACCTCTCTCTAGGGAATGGAATAGGCTTATGATGGAGGAAAAGGGAAAAAATGGGAAATTTTGATACAAATCTCACAAGGTGGCTGCAAATTCTTGGGGCAAGGAGGGGATGTGAAACAGGAAGAGCTTCATTGTTCTTGTGTTTTTCTTTGGAATGAGACCCCAACACTTCCTTTTATGTGACAAAATGATGGTTATTCGGTTGGGTGACAAGCTATAGGTGGTGGGACAATTCGAAAACTACCCAATAGCCCGTAATCTCAACGAATTCCTTGCAACTTTTTAATTTTTGCAACTTTTGCAAGTATATGTGGGTTGTAGTGATGCAACTAGCAAATGTATGTGGGTTGTAGTGGTGCAACAAGTGTGTGTATGCGGGAAGTAGTGGTGCAGGGTGCGTACAACTTAAAAAATTATGTTTTTAAGAAGAGTTGCTCAGTGATGGCTTGGCAAAAATAACAAGTAAGAGGGTCAACTGCCAGGTATGCATGTATGTAGAAATTTAGGGTTATAACAGATGCCCCCTAATGTGTGAGTTTAGAAGAGCATCTGATGGCCGAAATACATTACAAATATTCACCAACATATGAAGCGAGTGAGCTCGGGACCAGAGTTCGGGAGGTGCCATCTGAAAAAATAACTATTGTCTCTCTAAGGTGGGCATACCCATGCTTGAGATGAAATAAATCATGGTTTTCAATCAAATACACTGCATATCCATGTCATATAACTATATAAAGTGTAGCCGCGAGCAATACACAATGGATCTACATCTCAAAATCAAAGATATACATGTATAGTATCCATCTTCAAGAAGCAAATGATGTTTGATGGGTGGAGATGAGGCATTCAGAGCTCGAGAAACAACTTCAAGATCTTAAAAACTCGGGTAGGAGTGTAATGTGAGTGTACGAATTCACTACCCAGAGGTATTCGAAAGCTCGTTGGGAACAGACAAGAGGATCTCGGTGATCAGGCAGAGAACTTCATTGATTTCGAACAAGGACTTGATTGGACTTTAGGGATGGCCGGGCACGAGGTCAAGAGACAAAATGCAAAAAGGTCGACTCGGGTTGGGTAAAAATTCCCTTGGACAATAGAATGACAGATGATCAGACTCATGCAACATGACATTGACATAATTCTACGATGCAGGAGGCAACACAAACTCTCCATGTGTTTGGAAGAATAATCAAACGGAGGAGGACACAGCTCTGTGTAGCGAGAACAACTTCCTAAGGTAATATTAAATCCCAAATCTTGAAGAACAAACAGAAGGATGTGATTTTTCCAAGGGCAACTCATTGTTCTACCATAAAAAGAAAATACTTTTCCCGTCCTCTTTTTGGGGTATATTTGATTTTTTTTTATCTTTTTCAATATTTTTAAAGAGCTTGAAAAAGATGAAAATAATGCTACGTTACAAAGGAGGAATGAGTGTCGCAAGCATACTAGTTCCAAGCACAAGGAACACACTAATGCTCAGAGCAGGGAGACATGTGCAGGAAAATGACAATCGGGAAAATTCCTCCATGGGTCAAGGTGTTAAGACGTAGAGGAAAAGTACTACAAGGCTTGCGTATAAGGCATACTTCAAAGGTTCAACTGAGAGCAACATGGATCCGGCATTAGGCCAAAGACGTAGGGATGCAAATGTGATTAATAAGACACGATGAAAACCCCCTTCAATGTAATTTTAATGAGCCTAGAGAAGGTAATCTCGGTGGTTTTTTCACGTTTAGAGAGTCTGAAAAAACGTAAAAGAAGACTCCACTGGGGTACCTCTTTCAAAGGTAGTCTAGTCAGTTCAAAAAAGGGGTAAAATAGCACCGAAAATACGTCTATTCAAAACCATTTTAACGAGTGTGTCAAAGACAAGATCACTCGACAATCTTTTCAATTTTAAGGAGTCTGAAAAGAGCTTTACTATAAACTCGCAACCTTTTTCTAGATTTATTCTCCTTAGCCCGAAAAAGGATAAAATCTACTTAGGAGAACTCTCCTGGAAAGATGAATCTCTTGAGGTGTACCCTTTTCCTCCTTAATCTACAGGCCAGAAAAAGGGG
The DNA here is from genome assembly GCA_010110895.2 of Picea sitchensis. Taxonomy (NCBI): domain Eukaryota; kingdom Viridiplantae; phylum Streptophyta; class Pinopsida; order Pinales; family Pinaceae; genus Picea; species Picea sitchensis. Next base: position 41,934 of record SNQJ01S0147391.1, read on the forward strand.
TAAACTCATGCCAGTAGATGTTTTTCTGAACCAATTAACGAGTGTGAAAGAACAAGGTGACTTGACGATATTTTCAATTTTAAGGAGTTTGAAAAGAGCTTAACTATGGACTCCGTAGGGGATGTTCTTCTGGACAAGTTTAACGAGTGTGAAGGAACAAGGTCACTCGACAATATTTTCAATTTTAGGGAGTCTGAAAAGAGCTTAACTATGGACTCCGTGGGGGTTCCTTTTTCGTAAATTTAATCACTCAGGCCCAAAAAAGGGTTAAACTTATACATGAGAATACTCTTCTAGCAAACTAAAGTTCCTAGAGTATACCTTTGTTCATAAAATTGACCATCCGGACTGAAAATGGGGTAAACTACCGTCGGATAGACGTGCCTTCAAGTTTTAGTTTGGCGAGTGTGAAGGAAATAAAGATCGCTTGATAATCTTTTCATGTTTTAGAGAGTCTGAAAAGGGCTTAAAGAAGACTCTTTTTTTGGGAGTCCCGAGGGTGAGGCCAAGAGCGATGAAATATTAGATGTATGAGGCTCAAACTCATAATCAGGACAAGACTAACAAGGATTCCCAAGCCTAAATTCATTGATGATGACATGGACACCAAAATGAAACAAGGATCTACCTAGGGAATCCATGTACAGGTAGGATCTACCACTAAATTACAACACTTCTAAAACAACAATGATGATTCTGTGTCACAACTCGGTGGGATAGATCCTATGGAAAAGCGGAAAAGACAACGAGATACAAAACATGGAGGTGGAATCCTAACTTAAATGCAAAAAGTTGGAAAAACGACTTTTACCAAAGGACCTTCAAAAGTGATTGATCTCTCAAATTTTTTACCGAACCTAAAATCAAAGTGTGTCGTAACATCCAATAAGAAAATCAAGAACCATGTTAAACGATTTTCAAGCCAAAAGAAATGAGAAAAGGGTTCAAAAAAGTGGCAAAAAGGCCAAAAAAAATCTAAAAATAGAAGCTGACAACTCATTTTCACCATTGCAAATTGAGAATTAACCAAAAAGCGAGAAAGACCCCTTTGCTAAAAGAGTTGATTCTGGGAGATTCAGAGGATGAAACGAACTTCCACTCGGACCAAGTAAGTACAAAATATCCCCTCTTTCATTTCCATACTTCCTTTTTGCATTTCTTTTAGTTTTTTTGGGGGGGTCGCCCTCTTAAAAAAGGGCGGCCCTATGTGTACTCGGGTTGTCTAAGGACAACCCATGTATGCCCACAAGAAGAAAAAAATCTTCTCACGTGCATATGCGAATGTGTCCAAGACAACTCTCATACACCCTCAATAACCTAGAAAAATGAAAAAGCAAGAGCTAACTTCCTCCATGAACTTGTAATTTGACAGGATGTGTGTCCACTGGAGAGAGAGGGAGAACGAAGACATTGATATCTTGGTCGAAGAGGACCCTGCTGCTATCGCCACATTAAAACAATGCGGGTTATGGAAGTTCTTCTAGTGTCCACTCATGAGGGCACAACCCAGGCTAATGAATGACTTGGTGGATTATTGGCATCCTGACGCTGAGGTGTTTATGCTCGAGGGGTAGTCGTTGACTCCAACAAATGAAGACATATACTTTCTTACTGGCCTCTCAAGGAGAGGGGAACCAGTCAACTTGCGTTCATTTCCCCCAGGGCCCCATAACATCGCCAAGATGATCGGACTACATTTCGAGGCTGACACTGAGAAAGTAGGTTCTCAGGTGCCAATCCACAAGATCACCAACCTATCACTGAAAGTGATAGTTTTACTCATTGGGTAGATCACTAGATCCGCGGCCTTACATCAGACCTCCCGGGCACATATGTATTGTGCGGTGCAATTCTTAAATCCACGAGTGTTTGACTAGAGTACGACCATGCTTGACTGCATGAAGAGATAGCTTACAGAGTGTCATGGGTGAAGTAACAAAAAATTCAGGTTTGGTACCGCTTTGTGCTCATTCTTCTTCAAGAGGGTACTCAACATGAGTCCATGGGAGACAGTACAGGGGCATGTGGCCTCCTTCCTAGCAGTGTATAGGTGGGTGGCATTACTGCCACGCCAGTGGGCATGAAGGACCATAGAGGCCTTCGATGATACATTTTTTGAGTGGTGGGCACGACATATTCCGACAATAGAGGACTACCCTTATGCTGGGATCAAATTTTCTAGGGATCTAGACATGCCCGTACCTCCTGGAGGGGAGCGAGGAGGGATAGGTACATTTTTTTTAAGTTATTTAATTTTTTGTTTCTTTTTAATATATATCATTTTTATGTATACCAGAGTATCTGACAACTATGTATCTATTATGTATAGATGTGGGACTGATGCGTCCAACAGACTTCTCGAGGAACATGCGACGTCCTCGACCAAAGGCAGTGCTAGCAGCAGCCGTTGGACCAACAGTAACAACAATAGAGGGACCTCCAATCAGAGAGGTTGAGAGAGTTTTGATACAGGTGGAGCAGAACCTCACCGCGCTCACTCGTGTAGTCCCAATGGATGAGATCGAGGATCTCTCACCATCGATGCAGCCTCATGTAGTTGGGGTGCCACAAACCTAGGTCCAACTCTTTCGACGTTTGGAAAACATCGTTGCTCACTATGGCAGGGCCAAAAGGCCCCATGATTAGTTAGGATGGACCACTTACGTGCCGAGGTTACTCTTTTGTATATTTTTTAGGGCATAAGCCTCGTAAAGTATACCAGACATGTATTTTTTAGGCGTTCGCGCCCACCGATGTACTCTAAATATTTTATATATATATACATGTATTTACATATTTTATGTCTTATGGATCACATTTTTACAAATGTATGTACATGTGTATGTGTGTGCTTCTTTTTATGTGTGTGCAATATGCCAATCTAATACTTGATTAGCTAGAGTATCTGTCATTTGATTTAATCTCCTAGGAACATGGATATATGTAATGTAATCAAAGCATCGTTCTAAGAGACGTACCCTAAGGAATCATTGGTGTAGAGTAGGATCTAAAACGTAGTAAACCCCATTTAACTGGGACACAACCAGCTGAGCATATAAGTATACTCGGAGGTGAGAGATACCATGCAACAAAGCATCATGAAGCAACTCTATCACTGTGATGTATTTGACGACATTGTTTGTGGCGTCACCTAAACAGATACCTCCGGAAGATAGAAACTGGCCTTGAGGCGTGAAAATCACCCAAGCTGTGGAAGAAAGCCTCCAAGTGTGTCAGTTATCATCGTCCACAAACCCAACAAACACCTCTGATTCACTTGACATCTACCACAGTGAAAACGATTACATAAATAATGACACGTCCATAAAAAAAAGACAAAAAATAACTGTATAAGAGCTATACATATGTACAATAAGTTACCCAAGGCAACCAAACTATGAGTAATACTTCTTGAGGTAGAGCCCATTTCTAGGCTCCACCAAAGCATTTCCATCACATTCGACCAGATGATAAGCACCCTTATTTAAGACCTCCTTCAATATGAAAGGTCTAAACCACATGGGTTTGAACTTGCCTGCCCCTAGGGGATTCTTATCTTGGTTGTAGACTAGGACAAGGTCGCCTTCGAAGAAATTCTGAGGATGAATAGACCGATCATATTGACACTTGAATCATTGCTTGTGAGCCTTGTTAGCTAAGGATGTGTCATGGCGTTGCTCATTGAGTTGCTCGAGATATAATAAGCATTCAAGTGGTGAAGTGTCTGGAAATAACTCTACTACCAACTTTAGAGATGGGATCTGGCATTCTATAGGCAAGACTGCTTCCAGCCCGTAAACAAGTTGAAAAGGTGAGAAATCGGTGGCAGTCTTTACAGATGTTTGGTAGGCCCACAATTCCAAGTACAACATCAAATGCCAATTTGACTTGGCATAATTGATCGTTTGTTGTAGAATAGTCTCGAGGGACTTATTCACAGTTTCCACCTAACCATTCTCTTGTGGGTAGTAGGGTTATGAATGTTCTTGCCTCAACCCAAGCCTTGATGTTTACTAGGATATCATTTTGTTATGAAAGTGACTTCCATGGTCAATGAAAATCTCCTTTGGGATGTCAAACCTTGCTACTATCTGTTAAAAATAAAGAGAGTTGTTGTTTCACCATCATTATTGAATGTTGGCATAGCCTCGACCCACTTTGTGAAGTATTCTACCACTACAATGATATAGTGATGCCCCCTGGCTGAAGCTGGGTGGCATGTAGTATAATCAATCCCCCACTTGGTGAAGGGACCAATTGTAATGACGGGAAACATGGGAGTGGGGTGTGACCTCATCTTCTGAGAGAAGATCTGACACGGGTGGCACTTCTTGACCAATTCAACGCAATCTTTGATTAACGTCAGCTAAAAATAATTGGCTCATAGAATCTTTTGGGATATTGCCAACCCAGACAAATTAACACCACATGCTCCAGTGTGGCAGTCGTTAAGAATGAGTTCCTCTTCTTCATAAGTGAGACACCGGTGAAGGATGCAATCTACACCTCGACGATACAAAGTGTCATCGAGTATGAGATAGTTTTTTTCCTAATAGTGTATATGTCAATGCTCATCATGAGAAGCAAAGTTGGGGCACTTCAAAGTCTAGAGATAGACTAGTATATCTCCATACCAGGGGTCCGAAGATGAAATCAGAAAAATATCTCCTTTAATCGGTGATTCTTCGAGCATAACATCACCTGATTCGACCAAAAGTTCCTAGATAAGTTCCACAAAGACCAACGACTTTTTGAATTTCATGGAAACAAAATCCAAGTCAAATTCCTGGAGGATAACAATCCATCTAATAATCTTTTCGCTGATTACATGTCATGTCAACATGTATTGAAATAGATTCACAATGGAAATGATGGTGGTCTTGCGAAGCATGATATAATGACGGAACCACTGGACAACATGCACTGCTACTAATGCAAGCTTCTCAACATGGGAGTAGTTGAGTTTTGGTCCAACCAGGCCTCGACTCAGGTAATAAATCACATGCTCTTCAAGCAAATCGTCCTCTTGAACCAAGACCATACCAATGGTCGACTTTGCAACGACTAAGTACAATAAGAAATCTTTATTATAATTGGGTGGCCAAATCATAGGGGTAGACATAAGGGCGCGTTCCAATGCTTCGAAAGAGTTCTGAGCATCTTCATCCCAATAGAAAGGAACTCCCTTTTTCAGTAAACGCATGAAGCCTTTAGTGATCTCAACATAGTTTGCGATAAAACTCTAAAGAAAGTTCGCTTTTCCCTGTAAACTCTTAAGATGAGGGACTATGCACGGGGGAGGAAATTGAACTATCGACTCAACCTTTAGAGGATCGACCATGATCCCTGTTGTCGAAACTGTGAAACCTAAAAGACAACCTGACATAATGCAAAAACTACATTTGTTGGGATTCAATTGAATCTGATAGTAGCGACATCGCTCAAAGATAAGTCAGGCGTGCGTGGGATGATAAGATCTCTTACGAGATAGTGATGCTAAATCATCGAGATAAGCCTCAACTATCTATTTGAGGTCGTGGAAAGCAAAAGACATGGCCTGTTGAAAAGTGGCTCTAGCATTCTTCAGGACAAAATGCATCTTCCGATAAGAAAATGTACCCCATGGACAGATAAAAGTTGTTTTATGTTGGTCTTCGGTCTTAATCTGTATCTGATTGTATCTTGAAAAACCATCCATGAAAGAAAAGACCTCATAGCCTGCGCATTCATCAAAAATATGATCAATGAATGGGGTGGGGAAATTGTCCTTTGGACATGCCTTGTTCAAATCATGGAAGTCCATACATACATGAATCATACCCTACTTTTTGTTAACCGGAACGAGATTTGACACCCATTTCGTCAGTTGTACGAGGTAGATGAAACCAGCTTTAAGCAGTTTCTCCACTTCAACCTTAATAGTTGCTGCTTTATGAGGATTCACCAGACGAAGCTTCTGTCGAATCGGCTTGGCATCAAGATAAGTCATTATCTCATGTTCGATGATTCTTGGATCAGTTCCTGGCATTTCCTCATAAGACCAAGCAAAAACGTCACGAAATTCCTTAAATAAATCTATATAGATTTGAATCTCTTCGGTGGAGTAGTTTGCTCCGACGAAAACATTCTCCACGATGCCAGGGTTTTTGGAGATTTCAATAGGTATTGTTTCAACAATTGTTTCCATATTACCCTTGACGTATATTGCATGTGTAGCGAGAGGATTAATAGGACAAGACCTACCTCTAGTCATAGTCAACATGAATTCACCTGCCTCTATTTTTCTTAACTCCGGGAGAAAGTAAGATCTGTGATGGAGATCATCCCAGGGTCTGTCTGGACTGGTCAATTCCTCTATAATCACCTCGTCGGAGGGCAAGACCAAGTTTAAAGAGTCAGTAGTGGCTAGGTAACCTTGAGCCCAAATAGGCTTGAGAAATGGATCTAACTCCTGTGTGGGAGTCAGATTGGGGTTGGCTGAAGCTTGCTGGACAATAGAGTATGCAACTTCTACTACGGACAAGGGCATGGCCATGCTAGGATGCCTTGTCCCTTCCATCATGGCCGATGGGGAAGGAAGATTCCATGAATCGTCAAAGTAGGTCGTACAAAACGACGACACTTGAAAAATATCAGCACTAGGCTAGTCGGGGACAATCGATATGAGCTTGACATCGCCAGAAGGAGGCGGGTAATTGAAGGTACCCATAAAAGGTGGGCACAAACCAACCCCTATGTTGACGACGTCGGGCTGAGGATTATCAGTCATTGGGACCGTGGATGTCCCCGATGAAGGGTCAGGATGAGAGAAAGACAACTAATCAATGGATACGATCTGACCCTCATGTTGAAACAATAAGACCCGAAAGACTATGGCAACAACTGCATGAATATCATAGGTCCAACCCCTTCCTAACAGAAGGTTGCATTCGAGAGGTGCATCGACCACTTCAACTTCGACGCACACGGTCTTCCCTCCTAACTACATAGGGAAAGAAGGGATGATACCATGTGGTCTGAAAGAATGAACATTGAAAGCGGTAAGAAGAGTAGGTGACGAAGACAAAATGGGTTGGCAATTGGCCTTCCAACATGCCAAAGAAATCACGCATGTCGAGGCATCCTCATCAACCACCGTGTAGAAAATATTTCGGGTAAAAGTTTTCGTGGTGTAAGCCACTACTATATAAAACACAACGTGGTATGGGAGACGAGGTTTTAAGTCAATCATATCAAGCATGATCATTCCCAGATTACAAGTCTCGACAGATCCTAAGGAAGATAACAAAGCCTTTCTCTAGAAAGGGCAGCTCTGGAGGACCTCCAAAGCGGACATCGCGCAAGGGGTTTGTGACAAATATTCCACCACAGAGTATTTATGGGCGGCCCTCGCATTCGGATTATGCGAAGCTTTCTTGAACGCCCCTTTCAGGATGCGTGTCATTATTTCTCCCATCGTCTTCTCAATCTGGAGAGGAACTGACAGGTTTACAACTTCTTTAACCTTTTCAACAGTGTTTGTCATTCCGTAATTGTGTGCCCTAATTGCTATGAAACCATCACCTTTCAACATATAAACGTTCGAGGTCAAGGGATTACTAGAAGATGGAGGGGGTACCTGACTTCCCCCATCCGTGCTCGAAGAGGCTTGAGTCAAATTTTTCCCATGAGGAAATGGGTTCGTTAACACAACAGGATGTTGCTATGCCAATAAATTCTGGGCCTTCGCAAGCCAAGGGCACATGTGAGTCGGGTGGTGTTCTGTTCAAAGGTTACATGGATACTTCAATTTTCGTTTCTCTATGTTACCCCCGCCAAAATTGTTGGTGGGTTTCTTTCCCCCCTTACCCTTCTTGTTTCATTGTTTTTTCTTTCCTTCAGACAGTTGGTCGGCCTTCGGGTTCGTCGATTGCACACTGTGTACGTTCGACGTTTGAGTAGGGGGAGAAGCCGAACTGGTGGTATGGTTGTATTTTATCTGTTGTATCAACAATTGTTGCAATTGATTTGACAATTGATCAGTGGTATTTTCTTGTGATGAACCAACTATACCATCAACATGTGGTCCAAACTTGTGTCTGGCCTTGTCAAGGATAGACCGTGGCGCATATGGTAAAACCTCGTAGAGTAAACCAGACTGAGAGTACATAATTTCAAGTTGTTTAGCTCTCATTATCGCCTCTTCCTCAAAAAACACTCCCGACGTTGAAACATCCTTGGATAGCTGAGGTACCAAAGACTTAAGGAACCA